>CAJDSM010014188.1:0-13020 GCA_903981925.1 Ostrea lurida
GAAAGATTTCTGATTATTGTTTCTTCAAAATCCATCATCAGATTTCTGGATTACGAGTAAAAGTGACGATCATTTGTACCACACTTGTCTGTAACTGTCCCGTGGCAAAGAACAAGCAATGGCCTAGTATGCTGAACGTGCCCGAGGCAGTTCCGAAAATCAGACTGCTGTGCACACCGATTTAATCAGAGTGCATTTCTTTACACCGTTATCTGATTTGCCTTTATTAAAACATCAATAAAATACATTAAAAACATCAATGATACAAAATAGTCATAAATATTTTCCCAAGATTTCCGTTTGTTGTATACCGTCAACGCGCTACCAGAGCCGCGCCATTCAAAACAAAGGCGTTTTCGGGAAATCTTTGAAATTATGGTCGGAATTATCAGTTTGCTGACTTTATCCTAACTTATAGCGGAGCCTTCTCTATCGTCAATTTTCAGTAGATCTAGATCGGTGTCAACACGACTTTAGATTTAAGCCAACCTGATCCTAATTCATGTCCAATATAACATCAGAGCAGCCAATTCATCAGTTTGTTTGGATAGCTCTCGTCAATTACAAAGATTCTCCATTGCAGTCATTCCTATGTCATTTTAGATTCGTTAGCCAGGGATCATCAATGAAATACTAGTATCTACTACAAGGAACAAAAATCACAACTTTATGATGAACCACAGCCTTCAAATTCCAATCTTGTATACGCTTGACAAGCATGTATAGAATGAGTGTTCTGACTGTACAGTATGCTGGTCTACTCTTTATCTTCCATACATGACCAAGTTCTGCTTCTTCTTTCTTTTTGAAATTAAAAAGGGGGATGCCAGAACTATCAACAAAACAAGTAGCAGCTGAAATGTCCAAAAGTGTGAAGTGGAAAAGCCATGATCATTTGATTAGCTTAATGGAATCCTCCATATGCAATTCAATTTTGCCAGTGGTCACTTTGTGGCCAAATTTGCAGGGTCATTCTGTGCATTTGCAGTGGTCATTTCTTGTGGACATTTCTTGTGGACGGAAGGTGACGGGCCGCTATGTTTACAACACGACTCAAGGGAAAGACAAGATTTACTTGACGCCTCGGTCGTAATTTACATGATGTGGGGGACATAAAAAACCGTCAACTTACAGAGAGAGCTGTCATCGATTATTACCCACACCTACAGAACATATCGTGCACACATTGAACTGCAGATAATACGTTTATACACTAATGAGGGGAAGTCCCCTGTATGTATCAATTTATCAATTTGACTTTGCAATAAAATAAATCGCAACGAGTTTAATATTAAATGCAGTCTCAGATGCAATTTTTGAGGGACTGGGTTGAAGTTGGAGAGGATTACGAATGTCTCTAAAATTTGTAGATATTTCATTGAATTTAAATGAAAAGGATCGTGCACAAGTTCTGTACATCAGAGTACTGTATACGATACATAAAAAATTATTTCAGAATTACAATTATGAAAAAGGTCACAGTTACACAATACAGAGCATTATATTCTGAACACCACACCTACATGTACATGTGTTTTTGCAATTAATGTATGTAAATGTACTCATATAAAAGACAGAAACTTCATCTACTATCCATTCCAATATGCTTTTCAAGGTTTCAGAAGTCGTCCCTACACTGTCATTTCTACTCTTCAATACTTTGCAACGAAGGTTCTGACAGTACCGGGCAGGGATAAAACCCCAATCAACTGAAAATATACACTTTCTTTTAGCAAACCGAGGTATGACCAATCAGTGAACCGCATAATGAGCGCTATTGCCGTTTTGTCTTGTGGGTCCATAAAATTAATGAATCTCCGCTATAAACGAGGTGATTGTGGCGGGAAGTCGGTACGTTACTGGTATACTTTGACAATAAAGGTAAAAATATACAAAAACCTGAGAAAAGTGGAGTCTTTCCCAAAATACATATACCATTCCAAAGTATGGGCAAATTTCCGTTTTCATTTGCGTTTAGTATAGAAAAAATATTTTATGTTGTTGTTTTCGCATAAGAAATACATATCTTGAAAATAATGGATTCTCACCATAAGATAAAGTGACTTCACCAATCTTATGAATTTATAGGTGGTGGGCAAAGATGCTTAAATGCACATTTACTGTTTCTTCAATAAATTATATATTCTGAGGCTATTTTCCTATGAAATGATTATATATCATAACGTTAACGCAAAAATACAGCTAACCACAAAAAGAATACCGCAAAACTGAGCAACTGCAGGTCATTGCAATAANAAAAAGAATACCGCAAAACTGAGCAACTGCATGCCATTGCAACAACAACCAAAAATATCCTTTCCCGCGTTTAAGAAAAGATGATCATGAAATAAAACTCCATACCTACATTGCTGCTGCTTCCTCCATTAGATTTCTCCCGATCAGCTTCCTGGTCAGTTACAACAATCAGTCAATGATTACAGTAAANCTCCCGATCAGCTTCCTGGTCAGTTACAACACTCAGTCAATTAATATTGGTAGCTCCTTATCATTCGTGTCATCCCATCAAGATCTAATCATCCCGATACCCACAAGAGTGTCAATTGTCACATGCCCCAATTGTTACACAATAACTTTTTTTTTCTTCAAAAAAATCGATTTTCAAGACAACTTTGTTAGTATATCCCTGTTGTGCAAGACAACTATACGGCTGTCCCGGGGCCTCGGTAGTTCAGGTTGTTTGGAGCTAGTCTCGCGCCCGGAGGGGACCGATCACTACACGGCTGATTGACAGTACAGTATTGATGCAGTGACACGCGCATCAATCTCCCCATAACACAGCTTAATAGGCCGATAATCATTATCTGTTTACGGACTACGAATAAGTATATAGATGTACATATATAAGAGAAAACTTGATGCCCCGGTCTGTGCGTAAGAAGGGTTGTTTTGTTTAGGAAAGGATGGACGGGTGCCTAGGTGCCTGAATCATAAAATCATGTGATGGAGGGGGAAAACAGACCCACTGAAAGTGACGTCATGATTCTGTTTAATCGTCCGTAAACAACTTCAACACTCAACTTTTCTAATCATACAGAACTTAATTCTAAATTGACACTTCTCAACAAAGGTTTCATTTATTTTCTGATGCGTGTGATGCGATGAAATCGTACGTTTAAGATCAGTTTTTACCATTTTCTTGTACAGGAGGAATTTTGATTTGCAACTTTTTCCCCCCGAGTGTTAGCGTAATCAAACTAGATAACACTTTGATTAGACCACTAAAAATAAATCAAGATAAATGTAAATAGACAGTCAAAAAATTCAATTCAATGTAGCCACAACTGTTTTCCCTTCACAGTTAGACACAGAAATTGAATTTTAATACGAGCAAGTTTGTATCAAAATTCAATCCACAAGTACGCTGTGTCATTCAACATACCATAACAGAAGAAAAAACATGTAACCATGCATACCGATACAACATCTCGATAAAAATCGACATATTCACATTCTTTATTAGAAAACGGAAAAGGCAAGAAAACTTCGATATCTAAGAAGTCTAGAATAAATTGCAAAGCGAAATCCCAGCTTCACCAATTCAATCTATCTTAATCTTCTGTGTCTATCGCGATCTGACAGCCCCCTCTAAATTCAGAACGGTATCTGATCCTATCTAAAGCCCATCTTATTTTCGCTGAAATTCTGTCTACCTAGTTCGGTCTAAATCCTTGCAATTTTTCAAATGATGTAACAGAATCGGATAACATCTGTTTTGAAATTGTCTCTAAATCATGTTCACTTGATACTTAAGACCATTGTCTGTAAGAAATATTATTTATGTACTGCACTAAAAACCGAAATTCTAACCAAGTTCTTAAAAGCGAGTCATATTGTTTGCTACTACTGCATTGTACATAGTTCACATGTACATGTACATCCAGTGTACTAAATTTCAAAACATAAAACTTCAACAATTGTGAAAACGTTATTAAATGGTTTTCTTTATATTCGTTTCGATTATTTTTGTTATAAACATCAAGATAAAGATGTCCACCGTGTCAATTTCAGCTAATAACAGGGTACTAAGTGTACAGAGCCGGCTATTTATCGAGTTTAATATCTACTCTTTGTATCGTAACCCTTAGCCCAGGCAGTATAAAGGTATTAAGGTAGATTTAAAATTGATTACTTTTGTATTTTTAAACAATTTAGATTTAAAGTGTCGGTGACGCGGCTGTTTCAGCAGGTGGGGCAAAGTACCTGTCGTCTGCGGTGGCCGTCACGGTCAACTGACCTTGTCCGTAACACTTAGGCGTGTCCATGTAGTGCTGTCCAAAAGACTGGCCCCTGGACACGCTTCAAACCAAACCGAACTCTTCACCAGACCGCGCCAAAAACGTCATATTTCATTAAATCAACAGACTACATGTATTTCAAACAGGACGGAGCATGATGAATCGTATGCATATATTACATTTCGAATGAGACTGTCTTTTGTCCGCCTTTGGACTTGGGAAAATCAGAAAGAAGAATTGAACTCCTCGTCTGCTCGTCTAATGCTCCTGGCGCCATGTGATCTTTTACGTCATCATTTACCTGAAATAATGTTTTCTTGGATTTGAAAGTATTCTGAACCTTACTCGTATCTGAAGTCCTTCTGCTAGAACTAGGAGGGGGAAAATGAAGTTTTACACCCGGGAGTTGCTGGTCTATTTTTCCTGCTAATGATTCATCACGTTTGTTGACATTTGATGCATTGTTTTCTTCATCAGGCTTGGCATCTGCCTGTCCATCCGTAATATCGTGTTTTTCCGCGATGGTTGCTTCGTCGACTGTTTTAAATGTTTCTCTGTTTTCCGTCTCCCCGTTTCCGGTAACGGAATGGTTGACGACTGATTGCAATTCATTGTTTCTCTCAGAACGTTCCTCGAGCGCTCTCACACCTGAATCTGTATCTGTACTCTCCCCTCCTTCGTTGAATATTCCCTTCGGATCCCGTTCACTTAGCATTGTAATCAGCCGGTTTCCTTCGACGGTTTGTTTTTTATTGAGTTTAGAGCTATATGCAAAATCATTACTGATAGTGTGAGTTGAATCTGTCATCATGGTAAGAGTGTCTGGGGTCTTCACAGTTTCTGGGATATCTCGCTCTCCAAAATGTTCACGGAGATTGCTTTTTATAACACCCTGTTTCAAATCTGCATCTGAATTAACCCTGTTGCTTTCAGAGGGACTGTCCGTCACTTCGTCCTCGCTCTCATTCTCGACGTTGTCATTCTCCTCTAAATGTTGGTTTATTTTGCAGATGCAGTTCGTCTGTTTACAGTTGTTGCAGCTTCCTGGAAGCAAAATAGCAAAATCTCTCAATTTTACCAATTGCCATAACGAATGAATTTTAAACAACAAATTTGATGTTATATAATCACCAGCGTGTTCGACAATGTACAGGGCGAGATGTGGGTCATCACTGATGGGTGGACAATAAAGGGCACATTCTATATTTTTCATGTAACATATCATCAAAATTTAAACCATAAATGAGATTCTAGCAAAGGATAAAGCAAGAATAATAATGTCAGTTTAACAATATAAACATGTATATGATATGTAGAGAGAGAGAGAGAGAGAGAGAGAGAGAGAAGAGAGAGAGGAGAGAGAGAGAGAGAGAGAGGAGAGAGAGAGAGAGAGAGAGAGAGAGAGAGAGAGAGAGAGAGAGAGTAGAGAGAGGAGGTGGTTAATACACATCAGCCAAGGCAACGCCACGACGTAGCATCCCTTGCAACACAACATTTATAAACAATAGTCAGTAGAAACCTTGACCTTGAAAATCTATAGGGTTAATTCATCCTCTCTCCATTGGCAAAAGTTGTGGAAGGATTGATGATTTTCTAATTAATTCTGTGTCTTCTATCACGTTCATATAAGAATTTTTGTCAATAGTAAAGTGATCTTGACCTTTGACCCTGAAAGTCAATAGGGATTGGCAACATTTGTAAAGGGTTTGATGATTCTCTCATGAAGGCCGTGTCTTCTATCATGTTCAAAAGAGTTTTAGTCAATAGTGAATAGTGACTTTGATCTTTGACCCTTGACCATGAAAATCAATAAGGTTCATCCTCTCTTCATTAACAACATTTGTGGAAGATTTGATCATCCTCTGATGAATGCTGTGTCTTCTATCACGCTCACAAGAATTTTGGTAAATAGTGATTAGTAACCTTGACTTTTGACCCTTGACTTGAAAATCAGTAGGGTTCATTTTCTCTCCATAGGCAACATTTATGGAGGGTTTGATGATTCTCTGATGAATACTGTGTCTCCTATCATGTTCACAAGAATTTTAGTCAATAGTGAGTGGTGACCTTGACATTTGACAACATTTGTGGAAGATTTGATCATCCTCTGATGAATGTCCTTGCTTCTATTTTGTTCGCAAGGTTCCGGACACACACACATACACACACAGCCGCACGGCACCGATGCTGTATCCCCTCCGTAACTAGTTGCAAGGGAATTTTGCTTTGGTGTTGCTATTGCTATTTAGAATAAATCAAAAACTACTCAACCCCGCAAATTTGTCCTGGTCTTTAATTGTTATGTACCAATGTAGATTCAGAACAGCGTTGGGTGGGATGGGGGTGGGGTTCAGACACAAATATAAATGTACATAAACCAAGAGTCAGCAATCGGAACATCACCCGGCCTTTTCCGTAGAAAAAAACCTCGGACGTATTAGAAGGAGTACAAATCGATTTGGTGGGTTTTAGTGATTCGGTTCCGCCTGGAAGCACACAACGCAATATAGAATTGAAAAAGAACGACTTATAGCATTATGTATAGGCACAGATAACTAACAGTGATCAATCTCGTAAGTCCCAAATAGAATACAAAAAACAAGAGTTGGGCAAACACGGACTCCTGGACACTCCAGAGGTCGGATCAGGTGCCTAGGAGGAGTAAGCATCCACTGTTGACCGGTCACACCCGCCGTGAGCCCATTGTCTTGATCAGGTTAACAGAGTATTGTTTGGTGAATTTATAATAAATTTTGCTTTTAATATCCAGATAGAATGTTCAGATCTCAAATTTAAAACTTTTTATCTAACCACGTCTTTTTTTTTTATACCCAGTGACGTATAGCTATACTATACGTCACTGGTTAGCCTGTAAATGAATGAAAGTGAACGGTTTGAAGAGCATTTGACAACAATCAAAAAGTAGCTGGGTTTATTATTTGAACTTAAGGATCGGCAAAGTGTTACTTTGCGATACATTTAAAATCGTAAAATTTACCTACTACTTTTTAACAAGGCAAACATGTATTTTAAATTCCTCTATGACAGTGCAGAATCTCCAGTGGTGTCTTAAAGATTTCCCCAAATATGTATTTTTTCTTAGGCAATCAGCATGTTATGATCATGTGACTTAAATGTAACCATGTGACGAAAAAGTAGTCCGTGAATGGTGACGTAATATGTCCGAGGTTTTTTTTTTATACGGAAAAGACCGAGTGATGGACCGATTGCATGGACCAGTTTATATTACCGTTATGCTTGACACATCATGAACGCGTCTAACTTAAAACGTAACCATAGGTGCGCATTACTAGTTCAACTGAGCGCGAAATTAATTGACGCGATGTGTGCATCAATTCAATCATCGTGCAATATTTGACCTTGTGTTAATTTTGGCGCTCCATAGAACCACCGGTCTTGACATTAAAAATGGAGGTCCTGTGTTGCAGCAAGCATTGGAGCGTTTAAGAATCCCAACTGCTATAGCTCTGAGCGCTAAGCATACAGTAGATCTAATTTTGTGGTACTTCACCTACTGCTGGTGACGTCTCAATAGTGAGTGAAAAATTCTCGACGGTGTTTAAACAAAATTTATATAAACGATGACCTTAAATATAGGGCCTGGTGTGGCTGCAGGCGTTGGCACGTTAAAGAACCATCTCTGCTACGATCAGGTTTAATTTTGTGGTACTTCACCTACGACTGGTGACGTCTCAATAGTGAGATATGGACGATGACCTTAAATATAGAGCCCGGTGTGGCTGCAGGCGTTGGCACGTTAAAGAACCATCTCTGCTACAATCAGTTTTAATTTTGTGGTTCTTCACCTACAACTTGTGACATCTCATTATGAGTGAAAAATTCTCGACGAAGTGTATAACAACCAACTAACCAATCATGCTAAAGCTGCACATTACTTACTTCCCCTCATTGCCGATTTCCACTAACGGTATATGACCCGAGTTGTGTGTTTTCTGCTTTATTAAGCGTCAAGTTAATGAACGAAGGTTTGTCCCTCTGTCTGATATGCATGTATGTATTTGTATATATACTATTTCATGGTCTAAACTGTACGGTGAAATTTTGACATAGTCTTGAAGCTCCGAGACAGTACGTATGCATGATTTGGCAGAGAAATGATAGGACATGCCTTTCAATACAAGACACGCTAATATTAAACCCAGACACTAATGATATGATTAACAATGTGCGTGTCCTCATATTTATACACGGAATAGAAACGTAAATAATGATATATAAAGCACAGGGAAATTCACTATGATATTGATACCCACTTCCGCTCCTACCCGGGGTTGCTTGTAACAGAGCGTTATATAGTCAGTGCGCCAGATTGCCGAACCCTTGCTACACTGTCACGTTACTCGGCTATAAATATTATTTTTGCATTGAGTTACCAGTGTTATTAAAAGATTTCAGACCCTCATGATCGATAGTAGAGGACATATTGCTTTTCTGATTATGTCATAGTTTCATGGTTATAACAGAAGTGAAAGGTCAAAGTCGGGGTCAAAACCAAAGCACTATTTTTGCGGGTATGAAGATCATAAGTCAAAATCTACTGAAGCCAAAACGGGAGTTGGGTAGCTTTAATGCACAATTTGCTTAACAACACCTAGATTCCTAATCGATATTTCGTTAAGGTAGTTTACAAAGACAGCTTTCTGTTGTTGGTGTCATATATTGTACACATAAGCCATTAAAGATGAAGTTGTTGAGACTATAACACGTATTTACCAATGAGTTTGTTGTCAAGGTCGGAAGTGACCTTGTCGAACTGATCGGGTGGAGAAAGTCCCGGATCTGGTGTGTCTGGAAAGATTTTTCTCGTCCATCGACCTATTAAATGACGGGAAAAAAATATGTAAGTCACTGACGTAGAAAAAACCCTATGAAGTTGAATATAAAGAGAGATAACTCAAAAATTTACCCGAGACGACTGCATTCTCAATGCTTCTCGTATTTGATCGTTGTAATGGGATTATTCTCATAATTGTTTTCATCCAAGTTTGTGGTTTTTCTACCACAGGTTGAATTTGTTTCCATGATAGTGTTCCTGAATCTTTCACAAGGTTTACATCTGAGGAGTTTCTGGGAGTGTGCCGACATTGCCGCTCTATTATGGAAAGGAAAATCTGTTGCAAGAATACTATCAGCAAACAAAATATTTCGAAATGTAAATATTAGATTCATCTAATGATGATACGTGATGCTCAATTTATCTCGGCACAGTATGTATATGTAATAACGATTACATGTAACTTGTTACATACCGTACCACGAATGGTTACGCTATGTAACAACAATATACATTTATTGCATGATAGTGAGGGAGATTAAGGGCAACGCCCTACGGGAATATGATTTTTCTTGGGTGAATAAATCTCCATATCTCAATAAATTGTTTATTATACCAAATCAAACAAATTGCATAAATGTCTGCGTCATTCGGAACACTCGGGTTTGTTCATTTTAAAACTGGAAACCAAAGTGAAACAAGAAATATCCGAAGGGCAATCGGTACCCCTCGCCCTTTCTTTTTATAGTCTTGTCCCCTGATCCCCTGCTCTACGATTGGGGACCCCAGTCGTTGAGCAGGGAATCATGGGACAAGACTAGTTGTACGAATAGCCTGGTCCCCTGGCTCCTGACTAAAGGCAGTAGACGCAGAGCATGGGACAGGGAACCAGGCTAGTTGTACGAAGTATAGCCTGGTTCCCTGTCCCATGCTCTGCGTCTACTGCCTTTAGTCAGGAAACCAGGGTACCAGGTCACGGTGGCTCAGTGGTAGAGCTCTTGCCTCGTGATCGGGAGGTCGTGCGTTCGAGCCCCGTGCTCGCACCCGGCCGCGTCAAACCCAAGATGTGAAAATAGGTAGTGATTGCGCTCGGCATTTAGAAGTGAGAATCATGAGTCTTTCGGATATGACCTTAAAAACGGAAGTCCCGTGTCACAGCATGTGGGGCACGCAAAAGAACCCTCACTGCCAAACGCCATGAGTGCTAATCATAGGTCTTTTGCAGCCCTTTACCAGCAATGGTGACGTCTCAATATGAGTGAAATATTCTCAACGGGACGAAAAACAAACAAATAACCAATCAAACAGAGGACCAGCCTGGTCCCCTGGCTCCCTGACTAAAGCAGCCTTGCGACGCGGATCACATAATAAATATACATGTATATATAGCATGGGGAAGGGAATCAGGCTATCGAAGGGGTGGAACACGACGTTTTGTTGCAGGGTAAACACGACAATCACGTGACCTTCTCGACAGAGGTTGTAACAAATTGTTACATACCGTGCGGGGACTGCACCTTTTCTGTGTGATTCGGTGGGCGTTTGCAAGTGGGTATACTTTAATGCGACAGTGAGTGGGTACACTTTTATGCAAGTGGGTATAATTTCATGTAAATCCACATTTGTCTTATTCTTACCTTGTTTGATGAGATAAATGTACAGCTATAACGGCAATCATTACATCACGCCACAATGATTCTTAGGGACATATTCAACCCACCCACCGTCTCTGGATCTAGGCTAATATTTTCTCAGTTTTAATTGGACTAGGAGAGAAAATACCGCACCGACAGGAAAATACAGACAGACAGATAGAGGGACGCACGGTACCAAAAAAGACATGTCCACAAGTCAAGCATTTTTGCGTAGATGAAATGACAGCAGTTATAACTGCATAATATTTATTTCCTCATCATTTAAGGTTAGACTGCACCAAATATACATGAAAGTCACACACATATACCGACTCACAAACAAAATGATTAATAGGAATCTACAAGATTATGCCCCCTCCCCTCATCACCCCGATGAGGTGCAGTCCTCGCACGGTATGTAAGAATCTGATTGGCTGAGAAGGTCATGTGACCGTCGTGTTTACCCTGCAACAAAACAGGTAAATGAACAAACCCGGGTGTTCCGAATGACGCAGACGACAACAAACATGGCAAGTTTTATTCTTTTTGATTTTATGCAATTTGCTTGATTCGGTATAATAAACAATTTATTGTATGAATGTTCGGGAGAAATGGAGATTTATTCACCCAAGAAAACTCATATTCCCCGAGGGCAACGCCCTCGGGGAATATGATTTTCTTTGATGAATAAATCTCCATATCCCCCTCACTATCATGCAATGAATGTACAGAAGTGTATAATATACGTCACATCATTCTGAATTGTACGATACCTTGATCTTTGTGTTTTACGGACTGTCTAAGCCGTTTTTTGCGGCGGATGACGGTGTACAAGACGATAGCAATACAAACGATAAAACTGATGACACCGAGCACTGATCCAACGATGACTCCGGTCTGGTCGTCGCTTGTTGTTGAGATGGCTGGAATATTGAAAGAAAACGGCAGAAAAATTAAAGGAGCACGATTTCTATCTACAGGTGATAATATATAACACTCGAGTTTATATTTTTGGTAAACTTATTCCCATTTCACCTCAGATCTAAGACATTTAACATATAAGGGAGTAATTGTTCTTCCACCAATCGCCCGATATCAAAAGACAGTAACGGGTCGATCATTGAGAGCGTGTGGCTATTTAAAACAAAGTTTGTAATAAAGTTAGCTCCCTTTTATTGAGATATTTTGCTTACTTACGGCAGACTCCTGCAAAAGAGAGAAAGTTTATATATTAATATATATTCATGTACTATATATAAAAAAAACCCAGACATTCAGGGACTATGTGTATGTATACAAGTATGCTTTCGAGAAAAGACTGTCTTTCCTTACCTGACTTCTGTATTAGTAAAGTGCCGGATCCGTCTGTCTGCTGGTTCGTTGCTGTTTGACTGGCCTCACAGCTTCCGGCGCTATCGCTTGCCTGAATTACAGACTCATTTTGGACGAAAGCCTGGTAATAACATTTTCCATGAAAAGAATCTTTAGTACTCTTATACTAGTATACATATTTATCAAGTTTTTAATTTCATATGCAAAAGCATAATTCAGATACATGTACTTACAAAACACGTAAATCGATGAGTTGTTAAGGAATCAACGTTCTCGTCGGCATTGTAAACAATGGTAAAATATTGCTGACTTACATTGTCCATCTTTGTGTAAATGCAATTTACTTCGCCATTTTCTAAAATCCAACATAAAGAATGACAACAAGTTAGAAACAAACTATTCGCCCATTTATGGATGATAATTAAAGATAGACTTCAAAAGAGGAAATAAAGCGTGATTGATGAAAATTTGAACATATTTTGAAAAGGAAAGCTATATTATTGGAATGGAGTGGAAAGTTGAAGATAACGGAAAGTTATTAATCTCATGACTCCTAGAAAGAACACAAAATTAGAAGTATGGCAAACACAGTCCCTTGGACGCAACAGAAGTGGAATCAGGTGCCTAGGATGGGTAATCATCCCCTGTCGACCGGTCATATCCGCCGTGAGCCCATTGTCTCGATCAGGTAAACGGAGTGATCCGAGTCAAAATCAGTGTGTAAAGAACATTTCCGATTGGTATATGAAACATGTCGGATTCAATGCCAGGTTGTATTAGTAAGTTAAATCGTAATAACGACCATGCATTTGCGAAAAGCTGACTTTAAACGAGACTGTCCAACCCTTGTATAGGACCAACTTAATTGTAGCCTGCCTCGATTTAAAACTGATCATACGCAGTACATGCTCTTATTTATCGAATTAGTTGAGAGATATAAACAACATATGCAAGTAACAAGGATTCTGTGAGCTACTGCTCA
>CAJDSM010014193.1:502-14812 GCA_903981925.1 Ostrea lurida
AACAAGGTTAAAATTGGTAGTAGTAATTATTTAAACCCAAAGGTCAATTCAATTTCTATATCAATGTCTCAAGAAGCATTTGGTGACATATCATGAATACTGAAATGGGCAAAGAAGTAAGGTTTCAAAGTTTAAAGGGGTACAACTCCATAAAAAAATATCGACCGGAGCGAAACTCAAATTTTGATATGTAACTCATTAAATATACACCAGCTTAAAAAATCATTTCAATACTTTAGAGCATTATAAAAAAAAAAAAAAAAAAAAAAAAAAAAGTCCAGAAAACTGATGAGCACAACTCCATAAAAAAAATCATAGATTCAAACTCGACCTGTAAACTCATTAATAAACACAGCAACATGAAAAAAAATCAGTGCAATATCTCAAAAGTGTTTAGAAGAAAACAAATCAGGAGAACTGATCATAACAGTCATTTTTTCAAAGTTAAAGGGCACAACTTCATCAGATATCAGCGAACCGAAACGAAATTCGAACTTGATCAGATCTGTAACTCATTAATGTACATGCACCTGCATATAAAGATTCAATTCAATAAGGGGTTTAGAAAAAAAGTCTGGAAAACCAGTGGGACAGAGCGACAGACAGAGACACACCGAGGAAAGCAACAGTCCCCTCCCGGGTTTGTTTGTTGTTGTTTTTTGGGTTTTTTTTGGTTTGGTTGGTGTTTGTTGTTTTGTTTTGGGTTTTTTTAACAAATCGGTAGGGAACTAATACTAGTAATCTATCCAGATGTAATTTACAAATAATGAGGCTTCAATTGAAACACACATTTTAATTAGAGTCTCCCATTTTCGACAATTTTTCATCAAAAGATGGTGTTTTTGTCACAAAATAACAGGGTTTTCCTTCATTATTTGTTCGAAGTTTGTCAAATGTGTTAAATATGAGATACATTATGATACAAATCAAAGAGATCTTTATTGGATTTTCAATTTTCAAAGAATTTACAACAATGAATGACGTTTCAGCTTCAAAATAGCAGATTTTCCTTCAATGTTTTTTTTTTTCTCTCGAAATTTATCAATTGTTATTTTATTAAAATATCTTAAAAATGGAAGAGATTAAGCGTAGATTTTTATTGGATTTTCCCATTTTTGACGATTTTTTTGTCAATAAAAGGTCTTTTAGTCTTAGAACAGCTTTTCCTTCAATACTTAAAAAAAACAAACAAACAACTTTTCAAATGTATCCGAACATGTCACAAATCAAAGAGTTTGAACTGAAATACAGATTTTAATTGGATTTTCAATTTTCAATGAACTTCCAACAATAAATGGCGTTTTAGCCTCAAAACAACAGAATTTCCTTCAATGTTTATTATTATTATTATTATTTTTTTATGAATTATTAATCTATTCAAATATCATATAAAACAAAGAGGTTAAACATAGATTTAAATAGAATTGTCCAATTTTTGACGATTGTTCATCAATAAGTTATGTTTTCATCTCAGAATGACAGTTTTTCCTTCCATAGTTTTTTAACATTATAACCTACCGGTATACAAACCCAAGTACAAGTACATGAAGTTACGATTGGTCATCAATAAATGATGTTTTAGCCTCAAAATATCAGCTTTCCCCACTATATACATTGTAATTTTCGAAACCTTTGATATACAAGTATATGTTTAAGGATACATTAAACTATCAAATAAATGAAAAGAAACCTTTTGTTGCAATTTATAATTAGTTATCATTTCCAATAAAGTATCTCTATTTCTTCTGGACTATCAGGACTTTATGTAACGGCGAGCTAAAAAGAGAAAATGTAATGAGTCCGCCACAGAAACTGATCTCCTTGGAGTTAGTGGGCGGACACGTTATTCATACCTGTAACTCGATAATAGTTCCATAATGCCATGTGTATATTGACATTCAAACCAGAGAGAGTTTGAACTCGCAAGCTATTCTTCCATTGACTTAGACCGGGGGACTTAGATCAAGTCATTACAAATTTTATTTCGACTAAAGAACTTTTGCGCATTCTCTTTTGAGTATACTAGTATACATATTTTAAAATGGCTGACTTCCTATGAGGGCATGGATGAAAATATACATATCAGCAATATTTGTCTAGTTCTTATAGATTTTTAAATGCCTAGCCACGTAGATCAGTAAGTTTGCATGTCAAGTGCAGCACTGTAGGTTGCGAGTTCGAGTCCATCAGGGGTTTTATTTTTTTTTTTACCCAGATTACTTTCTACTAAAACTAGTAAAAAAAAGTAAATTTGAAAGTTTTCAATTTTAAAATATTGTTGCACATACCCTCCACTTTTCATTCACATCAAATTCCTTTGGTGTAGCATTCCTTCTTATGTTAGGGGAGATGGGAGATGGTACGTGACCACGAGTCGTGTACGAGTTATCCCTCATATCAAATAACTCGATAGGCTCTGTCAACTCATCGTCTTCTTTTTTATGCCCCCGCCATAAAATGACCGGAGGCATATAATGTTGCACTTGTCCGCCATTCCGTCCTTCCGTCTGTCGCAACATTTTGCTTTCGCAACTTCTTTTCAATCTTGTAGAGGATTTTAATAAAACTTGGTACAATTAAAGATCACATGTATATGTGGAAAGGGGACGGCGGTTTAAACTTTATCACAGGAGTTATGGCACCTGGACTTTGATTTTTTGGGGGGCGTAATTCAATATCATCTTGACTTCGCAACTCCTTTAAACCCTTTGGAGGATTTCAATGAAACTTTTTACAGTTAAATATCATAAAGTGTAGAGTGGAATGCTGTTCAAAATTTATTACAGGAGTTATAGCCCCTGAACTTTGATTTTTTTTTTTTAAATGTGTAATGTAGTTACTTCGCAACTCCTCTTAAACCTTTGGAGGATTTCAATGAAACTCGGTATAAATTCAAAGTTCACAACATGTAAATGTGCATATGGGAAATGGGAGAGAAGCTGGTATTTGTCTAAAATTCTTGTCCGAAAGCAAGCTAATAACTTTTAGCATTAGGGCCTAATGTAATTCGGTACACTTTGAAAAAGAATATTAGGTAAGATCGGACCATACCACACAGCTCTATGGATTTTCTGTGCCAAGACTGATGGAATTGTACAGATTTTTTCATTATGGAAACAAGAAAAGTATTTAATATTAAATTCATCCCGGTATGCTGTCCCTAAAGCATGGGTGAGAATAGTCTCACAGTTCAAAATATTTTAAAATCAAAGTAATGGATGGCATTCTTCTATGAAAGAAAAAAAGACTTGAACATATTACAAATCTACATTTACTGATAATTCAGTGGTACCTAACGTTACAATTTTCACAAGGTTCGAGCCAGAAATGAGCTCAGGGTTTATAGTTTTAGGGGAAAGGTATTTCCTCAATAAGTATGATATTTTCTTTGAGATAATTTGATCCACAGCTCTCTACTGATGCAATGCGTCTGTAATTCATCCCTAAACTTTAATCAGCTCTCGCTAACTAATCAAAGAAATCTGGTACGAAATTGAATATTTCAAACAGATAAACACACATACACACACAAACAAACGCACAAATCGGGCTGAAAACACAAACTTCTTTATATATATGGAGGGAACGCATACTGATGTGATGTCATTATTTAAGGTCATAATACAATTGGCTTTTAAACATGGTAAATATTAATAGTTCTAACCAATAAGCCGAACCTATTTTCAAAATATTTATGATTGTATTCATTTTCAAACGTGTACAGTGCTAAAACATGTCACATCTTATATATAGTAATACCAAATGAAAGGACATTGTTCTGTGTAATATTGATATTAAAATTAATTATTCAATAAATAAAGATAATCAAAGAATAAGCCAAGATATGAGAAGGAACACTATGTACACGGAGAGTGAAAATCACGACGACAACGTTACGTCACAATCGTGACTCCAATGATTACGTCACAATGAAGGATTTATAAACTATGAAAGAAAGTGAAACTGTATGGAGAGAAGAAAATCGTAAAATTGTTGAAGAAAACAGAGCCCTGAGAAGTGATTTGTCATTGCTACAGCAAAATGCGAGTCTGAGATCGGCAAAGTTGATGGGCGAACTCGTGAAGTGGGTGGACACCGTGGCTCAGTCAGTACAAAGTAATGCATGTAAGAAGATTAAATACATGTTAACACGAATATCGAGGTCTGAAATTAGATACTTGTACAACCAACCCAGTAAATTAAATCTATGATTATAGCACTAAGCAGAGTTTTGTATAATTTATTAACGTTTACTTTTTTGTCTTTGTTTTTTTTTTTTTTTTTTTTTTTTTTTTTTTAGAATTTAGAGCAAATTTAAAATCAAACGCAATGATTTTTTTTTGCTGGGCTGCGAAAGTATTCTATCTAACAATATGATTAACAAGAGTTTAGATCTCCTATCGTGTAACGTGTAAGCCCTATTGTATCACACCATGTATAATGGGAATGATTATCTAGTATCAAATAAGTACTAGTATTTTAAAATTTTAGATTCCAAAATTATTAATTATTGTTCCTATATTGAATTCCAGAAATCGGTATACTGTTGTACCATACCGTGTGTATGGTATGATTAGCTGTTATTTTTACAATTTCAAATTCCGAAATGATTAAATATTGTTCCTATATTTGAATACTGGAAACCAAACACTTCACATCAATTATATATTTATAAAACTTTGTAGATTTAACGCATCCGGGAGAAAATCTACAAAATGTTTCAAAAGAGGAAAAGTCTACCACTTTTCGTCCCATATCTCCAGCGTTTAATAGTCCTGGCTCGAACTGGACCACTCCAAAGATTGTTGTTTCACCGTCTCCAACAAAAGAACCGGAAACGGAAAGCGATCGGATGCCGAATATACAGGCATCGCGAGCAAAGTACCCTGTTCCCGAATATCACAAACCGAAATTACTAATTCCTGATGGCAAGAGTTTGGGAATTCCTGTGGAAATGTCACAAAGGGATTCCCCCGTAAACGTATTCACAGGTAAAGTTTATCCACATCAATCTCCTACAATGTTCCAAAGTGAGCTACTTCAAAGGGATTTGTCAGTAACCAGTGATAGGAGCACAAAACACACAATGGAAAGGGATAGAAGCCATGTGTCAGAAAGAAACGAAAGTCCCACGCCAGGACAAAGAGTTGCAGAGGCCAAGATTTCCTTCGACTCCACTCAAAACAGGATTCAACGATCAGGTGCCGAGGACGAATGGGAAAACATGACTCCAGGGATCTCCGACTTTCATCAAAGAAGGATCGGGAGGAATTCCGATGCAGTGGTTCCACAACGAGGCACTTCTCCAGACAGATATCGGCGATATTCTGGAGTCCGCTCAGGGCGAGATGTGATTGGTGATCCCGTGGCGACCTCCACGCCGAAAATCCGCGGGTATGTGTGGGAACCGCTGGCCACGTCGACCCCGAAACCTCCAGACGAGAGATTGCTGGACAGTATCATGAAGAATGGTAACTTAGCTTTCATTAAATGTAAAAGCAAAGATAACGAACAGTGATCAATCTCGTAAATCCTAAATAGAATACAAAAACAAGAGTTGGGCAAACACGGGCCCCTGGACACACCAGAGGTGGGATCAGGTGCCTAGGAGGAGTAAGCATCTCCTTTTGACCGGTCACACAATCTTTCTAAATCAACCAACATAGTCCTAATTCGCAAATCGGCACCCACCATTCTGATATGCATACACCCGTATTCTTCAAACCGCCCTTGCCACGGGTGCTTTTCACCTGTCGGGTTCAAACACACCTTTGAAAGAAATATCCCGAGGTAAAAATCAGCTTCCAACAGGATTTCCAGGTCCTATCTACACCATGTGAATTTTCAAAATTCAATAGTCGGTTAAAGAGCTCACTAGAGCTCATGTTATTTGTTATATATGTATACAGTGCCGACTTTAAATAAAATTTACAAACTTACTTACTTAATAGAAATTTTGCGAAATTCCTATACAGGATTGATTGATTGATTGATTATTTATTGTTTTACGTCCCACCGAGAATATTTCACTCATACGGAGACGTCACCAATGCCGGTGAAGGGCTGCAAAATTTAGGCCTATGCTCGGCACTCAGGGCCTTTGAGCAGTGAGGGATCTTTATCGTGCCACACCTGCTGTGACACGGGACCTCGGTTTTTCCGGTCTCATCCGAATGACCGCCTCATTCAGTCGCCTCTTACGACACGCAAGGGGATGCTGGGGTCCTATTCTAACCCGGGCCCCCACGGGTCTCCTATACAGGAAATACATTTCTAATGGAAAATAATTCTTTCTGTTGGTGTTATGCTTTCCTTAAAATTTTAACAAAATCCCACTGGATTTTTAAAAGAAGAAAAAATCTTAGTTTTTTTTCTTACTAGTACCGGTAAACATTTTGTAATATGAGAAATTTGTCCTCTACAGCGAAATAAAATTTCTTACTGGAAAAAAATCTTATGTTACCATTCCCTTGGATTTTGTTATAATCCTCTGACGAATTTCTCATGATCCAAGGTGCTGTAACTTTCCCCCTCTATGAGGTAGTGAAGTTCCCCCACATGGTTTACCCGATAAACGCACAGTGCGCAAAAGCCAACGATAACTTAATTCATGCAATTCATATTTTAAAAGCATTTCAGTACCGTATTACACATTGTTTTGTTTTTTTGTTTTTTTTGTGTTTGTTTGTTTGGGGTTTTTTTTGTTTGTTTTTTTTGGTTTTTTTTTTGTTGGGTTTTTTTTTTTTTTTTTTTTTGTTTTGTTTTTTTTGTTTTTTTTTGGTTGTTTTTTTTTTTTTTTTTTGGTTTTTTTTATAAAATTAAATCTTTTTTGAAACTGAGTCTTTAAATTGTATATTTTTGAAATTCTTTGATTTAGTCTTGTTGTTATTTTAGATTCGGGAGGTAAGGGAATTAAGAAGGACACAGAAGAATTAATTATAATATTTACAAAAATCTATGTACAATTGGTTCATTATTGTTGCTCTTCCAGTAAGTCGCCCTATTGATCAGTTAACTGGAGTTGATCCAACGATGACCAGGGAGCGCTGGCTGAATGCTGTCGTGATATCAAAGAACAAGAGGCTGGTTGGAGAAATCACTTTCCAGATGGACAGAAGGATTATGGAATACATTTTCGCTGGATATACAACTGATAAATGTTGGAAGAAAAGGCGCTATTACGGATTTAACATTGGGAACATGGACGCTCTCATCCGAAGAGAGACCATCACAGTTCTACTAGGTGGTGCGCAAGATCCCCGGAAAGAGTTAAACATTCGCAGACGATTTGATAATGTGGTCCGGACTTTAGCCAAACTGGGGTACGATCTGGATAAACATGAGGAATTTTCACAAGATATGGTCAACAAGTATGGACTTCTTAGCGACCCGCCGAGTAGGAAAATGGTGACGGAGTTGGGGTTAAATGATCCACTGGTTTTAAGAGAAGTGTTTTCTCACTTGATACAAGATGATCACGAGCTTCGTAACGTCTTGCTGTTACTGGATTGTCTCTGTTTGTTAGCGTATGAAGACGGACGTCCTCTGTTTTTGTGGTAATTAAGGCAACGTGTATCTCTTGCAAATAATTTTTTGTCGGTTTTGTACATGTATTAAAAGGCGTTTATAATGAAACGATTTGTACTTAGTTAATCTATGCTCTAAATGACACGACCAACACACGAAAAAACGTAATATGTTCATGTTTTGTAATCCCCCCTTTTTGAAGAGAAAACGAATAAATTCAGTTTGATATTGCAATACCAAAGTAACCAGTTGTACACAATGGAAAAAGTTTGCATATTTTTGGGGGGAGGTGAAGTCATATGCTTCATACGAGGTGCTCCATTAAAATTCTTAGTGTAATAAGCCACCATAAATCACGAACATCAAATTTGTTCAGAAAGGCCGGAGTACATTGCCTAGCGGTCAGGATCCTTTGGATTCAAAATGATCTCCAAAGCGCATTTAAGAGAAGTCCTGAACACGCCTTGTATACATACTACTAAATAAACTACTTAAAAATGTGTGTATATATGTCTATTTATTCATTGAATTTTAGCCTATCATTCGTTTTTAGGGATATGTTCATTAATCTTGAATAATCAATAATACAAAGGACAAAAAGGAGTAGGCCCACGAAAGGGTGAAATTGGCCCTGTGAAACGGAAAAAAAAAAATGAAAAAAAAACAAAGCAAAAAGAAGCGTCAAAATTAAAGTTTGAAATTCAAAAATTATTTTCTGCACAGATGATAGTTTATGTATGATAGTTTGTCAGAATGGTAAAAGTTTTGGAGTTTTACATTCCAGTGTATCTGAGATCTAACGCCCCAAAACATCATGAAACCGTCATAAAATACACAAGAATTACAAGAAATACAGCCATTTTTTGGTGCTGAAATATGGAAAATTTCTATATAGAAGCACAGCTGGACCATTTTATTTTTATGATGCCAGGAAGCGTTTGAATTTTGATAACACTTCATGGACCAGATATGTGCTCTATACCGAATTTTCCTATTTTTCATTACAAAAAATGTGTGATTTAAAGCAAATCTCTGTATTTTTCATATAGTTTCCATGATGTGTGGGCTTTGGCTTTGAAGGAAGTTTGTATTGACAAACTAATGCCAAAAGATGGGCAGCAAGCATTCAAAAACTAGATTGGCCCTCTCCCATTACAATAGTTATAAAATGCCATTACAACAAATTAATCAGATAACACCATGGACCATTAATACCAATTGTGTTTAGAGTGTACAAGTAACATAATAGATAAAAGAGTAAGAGTAGTACATTATTACTTGTTTTCAGAAGAAAACGAACCACATTCATCAAGAAAAGATTGAAAAGATTGAATAACTTTTGAAAAGTTCGACATTTTGAACATCAGAAAGAGATTCATCCCCATAACAATAGAATCGCACATCCAAATAATAAATATAATCGTTTGGATGATAGTAATTTTGTTCATTAAACAATTCTAGCAGATTATATTTTTACAGACAAAAAAACAATATGGTTAAGCGATCTTCGGAGTCCACACAACAATTGGGTGTCTACAAGTACAACGAAATATGTGTGGGGCATTAGATCTTAGATACAACAATGCAAACTCCAAACTTTACCACCCAGATAGAACTAGCATGACTTTAGACTATTCGATTTTGCAAAGAAAATAATTTGTTTGAAGATTTGTTCACATTATTTTGACCTTTCATTGACCAGGGCCGATTTTTACCCTTCGTGGCCTACTCCTTTCAGAACTATGTCACTTATATGCAGAACATCACATTATAGGCATTATTCGATATTGCAATCACTTTCAAACGAAAGATGACAATCACAACGAATCCCAATTTACTTCTACTTGTATTCAACACGGCTCAAAAACTCCAATGTCTTTTCACTTCCAAATTCACTATAATTATTATTGTATCCTCTTGTGCATGCACGGATTAATATCTAGTTTTGTTTTGAAATGATCATTTCTTCTTCAGTGATAACTCATAAATTGATACTTTATAGTGCAAACTGCCGCCAAAGGTGTTCCACACGGCAAAAACCACGGGAAACATAATGGTAGTGATGCTTTATGTGTACGTAATTGCGAAACACACGTCATCTTTATTGTTATTTTTTTTTCTATAAGAACAATCAAGAGGTTGAACATTGACAATACCATTTATATCATAATGATAGAATGGCGAAGCATACGAATGTTTGAAGTCTGAATAATCAGCTTAAATTAGAGAGAAAAATACATCCTAACACGAATATCTTTCGTTTTATTGAATTCTTAAGTTACACGGTTTTTTTAACTGAATGACATACATGCATAACTACCGGTACACAGCGAGAAACAAAGTCACGTCACAATCAGCGGTCCTCACTTTGAACCGATTTTCGCGAGGTATGTTAAGTTTCCCCATTCGATTTACATGGCGAGTATACAGCCTACTCCAGATATTACCAAAATGGAGGGGCACGACCTGAATTCTTCATTATATTCAAAGTCAGAGTAACTAATGCTAACCTAGTATAGGCATTTATTTTTACTTACATGACAAGATAATTCAATATCAGCTACTTCAATATAATGTGCAGACTGTATATACCGATTTTCGATAAGCGTAAAGTGAGGGTTATATAGCTTGATTGTCGTTCATTCTTCACAAACAGTACCGGAAGTCGAAAACAATGCCAGACTAATAAGAGAAGTGTTTGACGATGTTTTTACTGACAATTCAGAAATATCTTGGTTAAGCATTGCAAATATCAAAAAATGGGATTGAAAATCAGCTCATATTCGTGCCCGTGCCTCTTTAGGTAGAGTTTTCATATTTTGTATTTAGATTTCTTATGGCAAGATCTTTCATTTCATACCATGTTGTATGGCTTTGTGACCTTTGTCTCAACCAGAAACCAGCAAGATCATGTTAGTAATATTAGTGTTGAGGCATATCCGTTCAGTTCTGTTGTGATCCTATGGGACTAGATTGGGGCCATAATATGGGGTAAAAATGTTCATGGGATTAAATTAAGATCGATACAAATTCTTTTTAAAAGTCAGAACTGCTGAACATTGGCAGGACCAAGGTAAATCAGGCAGGCGATGTAACCCATGAGCCTTTTTTTTTAGCCTCTAGTTTATACATATTGTTCTGTGCAAAGAGAAAATGAATAGTACATCCATTAAACTCCGTCCCCCGTCGATATGTTTATTTTCTGATCGATATATATCCTCGCATTGACCTCACCAAAAGACTCTAAGCAACATAGCCCTTTTTTTCTTACACATATATTCTCTGTTTCATCTTCTTTTCCGATAATTCGCATACCATCATCTGTAGTGTTGTCGCGAATGGCCATTTACACTTCATATACACCTTCCGACACTATCTACCACTAAGACTGGCGGGCGTATGTCATGTTAATGGCTCAGATGCTCTACTTATAAAGCTGTCCAGACTAGAGACGCTGTCGTCGGCATATGATGATCATTTATTCCGTAGTTGATGGAAAGAAGGAGCTGATGGCTCTTGAGTTCTAGAATAGGGGATCAGGGACCTGATGTCATGTCCCCGTGCTGTTGAATTGACTCACCAAGACACAAAGTTGGTAGGTAAAGTATGGTGGCCTTCGCGTTTTGTCTGCGGTGCTTGTAGTGTCGTTCCGTCTGCGGTGCTTGTAGTTGTCAGCCATCGTAAGTCTTCTAACATCCTAGATACACTACTGGTAGTTATATAATCCCTAATAATGAGGCGTGATGTTCGTATTTACATCATTGTCAGCTCTTGGTTGTTCCTCTGAGTTACAGAGGTTATCATATAATAGAGCATAGCTCCCAGGTACCGATATGATGGCTATACTCTCCAGGGTTACCCATAGTGATGAGGCAGTGATTCTCCCCATGTACCATATGATAGGCAATTATCCTCTCAGGTAGCCAATATGATATGGCAAAGCTTCTCCATAGGTACCGATCATTGATAGGCATACTGCTCCAGGTACCATATGCGCATAGGCATATCTCTCCAGGTAGCCTGATGATGACGGCATATCTCTCCAGGTACCATAGATAGGCATACTCTCCAGGTACGGATCCTAGATAGGTGTGTTTGATGTGTTAAACATGAGAAAAACATTCATGTTATTGTGCTCTCTTCGTGTAAGTCACCGTCAGATGACAACTGAAGGTTCTCCGGGTTTGTTATGGTCAAGTCTTTTCATGGGATTGTCTTATTTCTGTTGGTTTGGCTTCCATTCGTTCTCATACGCAGTAACTGTCACAAAGTTGATTTTCCCCACAGCCTGTGAGTGCTATCCTTTTCTTGTGAAGGTTAAGTGGTGTCCTCGCTCTTTGAATTGACATATGAAATAACGCTTTTTTATTGTTTCGAGGATTACAAGATCAGCCCTTATGCGGCTAAGGAATATTTCTCTCTCATTTATTGAGTCTGTTCTGTGTAAGAGATCATCTAACGAAGAGCATGAGCCTAGAAGTTACCTTAGCTTAGTGCAGGTCATTAAATGTTATATAAGGAAGACAAGCGGGACTCATCACTATCCCCTGGGGGTACTTCCAAAATGTAACGATATAAATGTGCTCCTCGATGGTCTTGGTGTATGTTTCTCCTTTCTAGCATGACCACTGGATTGTCGATCCTTCCGATAAAGCTAGGGCTGCCATTTCAAGTTTGTTTCAGCCTCTGTAAACGAAAGCTAATTAGAGGAAGCTAATGCAAATTTGACTAGCTAGCTTTCTGTAGTGTTGTGACGAGATGGAGATTCCGCAAGAGTCGGTTTGTGAAAATCCATGGTGATAAACTGATAAATCACTCTGTCTGTGCTGAAGTGTTGTATGGTGTTACATGTAGAATATGTTCTTATGTAATTGAGCAACAGTGTTGAGTGGTTAAGACAGGTTCCTGTCTTGCTTTTTTTCTTTTTTTTCAAAAATGTAGGAGCTAGATTTGGCACACTATCCCCTGGATAGTCAGCTCACCTCTTATATAGTCGGAGCGCGCGCGGAATGGATAGGTTTTCAAAAATTCAGATAAAAATTCAAGCAGCATGGTAAAAAGATTTCTTGAATAACAAGAAAGGATAAATTTATTTGGCTCGACATAAATTTGCTACCTCAATGATGACAGCTCACATCATTTAAATACTTCTATACATTGAATTAGCGGGGACTGTGAAGATTTTATTAGACGTTTTACCTCTGAGCCGATAATGCGTGCAGGAATATTATGCTTATAATAGACTAGTAGGTTGGTGCATGGAGAGAATATCTCTTTGAGATTCATATAATAGCTCAATTTATTTTTAATTAGCGTAGGTTAATAAATAAATTTCCAAATACAAAATATTCTGATCCGGTTGTGCGCGTTAGGGTTCCTTCGCATTATTGATTCTTAAGCCAAGCGCAAGCCACACAATACGACATCCTGCTTGCGCAACTTCGTCAGGTTTTAAATGTGCACGATAGTACAGTCAATATCAAACTTTTAATTACAGATAAATTTCAACATTAGTGTAGTCATCGTAGATTTAGATTCCTCCCGGATGCAGCTGAATATTGTGACATATTTCACTTACTTTCCTATGCAACATCAAGTTGCGGGTCCAGGATGTTGTGAAAAGGGGATTCATGTGAAAGAGGGATACAAAAAGCTCAAGGTCTGTGGTGGAAGTCCAGGAGGGGTGGAACCCCCGGCAGCTTCCCTGGGTTCTAGAGGGCTTTTTACAAGTTTTTTAGGGAATAGATTTATGGCATAACTTTTATATCATAAGCAGATGAGTAATGTTGTGATCACAAGAAAGCGGGGAGGAGGAGCTGCCCTTCTACATCCGTCTATGCAGCTGGAATATGATTTATGCGTCTCTATGTACATTGAATATGGACTGAAGCGATGTGATGAACAAATGTATTGATACGATGATTACGGGCCTTGTTGTTGTAGATGGCGTATGCAATTTAAGTTTTACACTTTTGCACTTCTCGTTGCTACGATTATGTATATTCAGGTGGAGCTTGATACTGTTGCGAAATCAACAAGGTTGAGAGGGTCACCGCGCTTTGAACTAGACTTGAAATGTTGCTACTATTAATTGTCCTTTGCTGCATATAATGGATTGAAGCTGAAGTTCTTTATAAAATGACGTGTCCGCGGCTCTTGTCAAAAGGCACGGCCCGACATCTCACATTCGCCGAGTTTACAAACGCCCGGTTTGTTCATTGCTTGACGCCGGACAGTCCCTCGCATAGTATTTACAGATCAAAAATAATTTCGTAATGTCCTGAGTTTAACCACCGATTTTTCACGAATATATTTACATGTGTAAATGTAAGGCCTAGTTATTAAGGTAGAGGAATCGCCGAACATTGGAGGGAAATATCGCTTGCATAATCGCTAGTGTCGTGGGTTTTTCCAAAATGCACAGTCTGAATCCTTCTTGTATTAGACGACAGTCCAGTAATTGATAAGAATAGATTAATCGTGGAGCACCTGGATATCAAACAATAGGATGACAGTGTCCAGTTGGAAAAGTCGATCCGGGGTGAAGGACCCGAACTACGATCGTCAAGGAGCTGTTATTGTATCAATATTTACATTTACTGAATTCTTTCTTCTTAGAAGTGTGCATTTTCCTTTTGTAGATTGCAGTCATTGGCGTTTAACCATTCCATTAGAATAACATTGTTTGTTGCAAATTAGTTGGAGTCGGGTTTTGGTAGTGTTCACCTGTCCGGCATGGTCATCTAATGCCAGAAAGGAGCGATTCCAAGGTTAAAGGTTGAA
>CAJDSM010014193.1:14941-34427 GCA_903981925.1 Ostrea lurida
GGTAATAATGTATTGTAAAGCGCTCTGGGTACCTACATGTAGGTAGATAAAGCGCTATATAAAAACCAATCATTATATTAACTTTGCCCCGTTCCTGAAACCAGATCTATTATTTTCTAACTTGCGTTTTCAGAAACTGCAGATTGATTGATTGATTAGATATGCAAAAGGAAAGACAGATATATTTTTGTGAAGAATGCATTAGAATTAGCATCATCATTTGCTTTTATTGCAATGTCAAGTCAAGTCCACTATGATACATGTAATTGTGGCCCCGTCCTGGAACCAAAACCCTTACTCCGACGACCATGGGATGTACAATATCTGTTCCTTCTAAATATCTATCTAGTTTTTGATAGTATCAAATATGCTACCTAAATATTTTACACATAACATTGCATTGTTTGGTCCCATCCTGGAATCAACGTGGTAGTAGAGGCCTTTCACTCTCCATGACGTAGGTTGTAGACGATAGAGCTTTGAAAATAGGTCAATTTGGGGGAGTTTTTGCCCAACCTCAAAGGATGTAGGGATGCATGAATTCTGAAATTGACAGTGTATATTCCCCTTGTCCCAAAGATTTTTCAGACAAAATTTGAAAAAAGAATTGGAATAACAGTTATCAAAAAGTTAACACACAGGATCAGTCCGGAGCAGAACTATAGCAGACGACCTAAAATGGGAGCCACTCTGGTTACGGCCTAGTGAATAGTGTTTAAAAGAGCTTGTATAACAGAAAATCATGCAGAATTGTCCAAATGAAAGGTTACCATATCTTGATGAAATTTAGTGGGTAGTTAGACACCCCAAATGGTAATTGAGAAATCGGAGTAATAAAAATTCTATTTTCAACATGGCCGTCATACGAACCGTCATACGAAGCGCCATCTGTATTTTGCGTATTTTCTTCTATTGTAAAAATTCAGGGATACAAGGGTAAAACTCGGATATAATTTATTTCATGAAAAAAATATTTTTCCTTTAAAATGCATTCCAAAGTTACAAAAGACAGTGCTCCTGTATATATCGGAGGTGACTTCTGAATTTCTTGCACGTTTTAACTTTTCACCTTAGCCATCCTATTACCTCCCTATCACCGTGTTAAAAATTGCAAGTTTAGTAGAAAATTTAAAACCTGTTAGAAGTAGACTTGAACCCACGATCTACAGTTCAGCAGTCGACGTGCTAACCTACTGAGCTACTAATTAATTTTTATATGGAAGAAATAGATAAACATATTTCTGATATACAGTGTATATATTGATATTTTCATCCATGTTTTAATTATATGACGGTGTAGAGTACCCCCTTAACGCCCTATCATACATTATGAGACTATCTACATGTATATCTACAGGACACTACCATCACCACTTCTTTCACAACAGTGCCTCAACCACGCCTCAACAAGTCCCTACAAACGACTGTACACGTCAAGTAAAGATCGGGAGCAGGCACATCAAATGTATTTCATCCCTCAACTGACGAAAGAATTACCGTCCTTTGATTTTTTTTTTTACAAGAATTAAAAAAACAACAACTATAAACAATACTTATTATCTACAAGTGATACTAAAGGACGCATTGATAATTCTGTGTCATGTCTCATTTTTATAGTAGCTTAAGTAGCACAGATAAATTAGCACTCTACAGTCAAATCATAAAAAACTTTGAGTTGCAAAAATACCTCACATTTCCATTAAAACTAAAAAAAAAAAACCGGAGTCTACTTACAAGAATTCGTGTCAGATATACTGGTAGACATGCACGTCCAATTATAGCAAGAGAAAAAAGATATTGTAAATACTGTAAAATGAAACTGAAGATGAGAAACGTCTTATATTAAAGTGCCCACTAATGTCAGAGCAAAATTTGATGATGGTCTATTCACAGGAATTTCCAGTGACTTGACACTCTTTAGTTTTGCAAATCCTCAAACTCTTTCAACGCTAAAGAACGTGCAGGTATCTGAAAGACTGGTTTAATTTAAGAGATGACTTTAATAAGTCGCATTAATAAAGACACTGGGTTAATTAATCATTACATGTGTTATTAATTTACGCTAAAATGTCTAATTGCATTTACACACTAGATAAGATACCTGTGCTGCTTGTTTGTTACATTTATGTTGTGTATGTTGATGTATGTCAATGTGGCGCAAGTCAATAAAGAATTTGAATAGTGCGATATTTTGACATCAACGAAATTCAAAAATCGAATGCTACGCTAGATATGAAATGTATCCTAGCGTAAATCGTTGCTGTTCATACCCTCGTGTATTTTCAAAACTGAAATTTATTTTTTATATTTACGTCTCATTTGTATATATGTGTATATTTTATATGTTCTCTACACTGATGTATATTAGTTTTTGAGAATAAAGTCATTGTCATTGTCACTCTCATCTCTATTAAAGTAACAAGTCGAGCTCGCATTGCTCTCAATCACAAGGAACTGGCATTCATTTCAATTGAAATAAGCTATCATTTCAGTTGATACAGATACCGACGGTAAAAGGAAGCTACTTTTTAGGATACTGGTGACATTTGATCCTCACCCCCATTTGTTTTGAAAAATACTGCATGTAATCCTTAAAACAGGGTATGAAAATCATCAAGCCTCCGTGTTCCTTTTCACAAAAGCAACAGCTCGGATCTGCATATGTTGATGTAGCTGTTATAAGCCCCTATACCTAGAGCAGGCTCAAAATAGACGATCGTGACAGTGAACTCGTATTATAGTATGGATACAATAATAATATTGCATTATCTGTTCAGATACACTATGACTAATCATAGAAGGGGTTTTAAATGTATATATTTTCTATTTTGGTGTAATTTTCGGGTTTTTCTCCCGGGGAAAAGGGGGGTGGGGGTGGATGGGTTCCATTTTGTTTATTTTTAAAAATAATATTTATATGGCTTGTTTTTGTATTTCGTTTTCAATAAACTCGGGTAAAGTTTTATCTAATTGTCAGAGATGTAATTTTTTCGTATTCCCGGGATGATTTTCTTGTTTAAAAAGGTATATATCGTCTTCAAAGTTAATTGTACAAGCATGTTAAAACTATGATCTCTTCCTCAAACGTTATTTAAGCATTGCCAACATTTAAAAGTTAGTTTTTGATAAAAAAATTTAAAGTCCTGATCACTCACCTCAGTACAGGAGGGGACTTCAATTTCCAACCTTAAAGACTCGCACGATTGGGAGATGTTTCCGTCTTTTCGACGTATTTCCAAATATTGACCATACATTGTGTTTTCTTGATTGAAGTGTGACGCGATATGAAGAGGACAGCGTTTTAAACACTACTATCGATTCATTAGCATCACGATTGTGGCTTTTGCCGTATAACAATGGTAAATACATGTATCTACATTGAAGAGTTTTCAGCTAAAGCACATTTACTATCGATTTAATGACTTTCCGCATAAGATTGCTTCTCGTTTTATTACAATATTGAAAAGAATATTTACCTGTTTTGTGGGGTTTATTTTTGCGATTTTTAAAATGATTTTTCAATATATTTTTATTCCTCGATAACAAAAATAAACTTTCATCTTGACATAAGAACCTATCTACTAGTATTACAATTACAAATTCTAGTGTTGGCAGTTCGTTTTAGCATAAATAAACTGTATGTTTCAGGGTTTGAGTGGGGGGGGGGGTGCATGGATGAAAAATGCCATTCAAAATACTACCTTGGTATATGATAAGTCCCCTTATACACACTGACTTATAAAATAAGCTTTCGTTTACCATCATGATAATTTAACTCGAACAAACAAACAAACAAACGTATTTGTAATGCACGCGCACACAATTTATATGTGTATTGTTTTGTACAATACAATGCACGCGCACACAATTTATATGTGTATTATTCGTGGTGGGTTTCATAATATAAGCAGTATAATATGCATTAACATGCAGAGAAATTCATGTGTTTCAAGTAAATAGGACCCTGTGAGGACTCTGGTGCAAGATAGGGTCCTCAGTACCCTTTTCTTGTAGTAAGAGGCGATTAAAAGGAGGCGGTCCTTTGGATGATCGAGACTGCAAAAACTGAGGTCCCGTATCACAGTAAAGACCCCTCCCTGCTCAAAGGCCATAAGCGCCGAGCACAGGTTTAAATTTGCAGCCCTTCACCTGCATTGGTGACGTCTCCACATGAGAGGGACATTCTGTCTCATTAGTGATTTCGCAATATCGCTCTCGATTAATAGGCATGTACTTATTAAACTCATAATTTAACAAAACATAAACTAGTATACGTAACTAAAAAAAAACTTCTTTAAAAATTTTAGGGGGGGGGCGTAAGCCCCCATGCCCCCCCCCCCCTTAAATCGGTCAGTGAGTTTTGTGGTAATACGTACTCTGGATAATTAAATTGGATATTACATTGCTAAGGACTGGACTTAGCGGCCGATTTCAATAACGATATAACGAGGACTAAATTCTTAGAAATGTGTGTAACTGAATTTTGCTAGGCTTGGGTAATTTTCACCAATAACAGAATTGTGGCCAAGTCAAGATAAAGAATTGGTGCATTTTTTGTATACTTGAATTTAGTTTGTTTAATTGAATTTTATAGCCAGCTTTTAGAAATCAGAATATTTTCGATCACAGATTTTCTGTCCTCGCCGACCTGAAAAACCAAAACAAAAAAAAAACACCAAAAAAAAAGAAAATCCGCCCAAAAAAACAAACAAGAAACACCCCCCCTCCAAACCCCCCCCCCGAAAAAAAAGAAAAAAACAAACAAAAAAAAACAAACAAAACAACAAAAAGCCACAATCCCCCCTCACCCAAATAAAATCCAAACAAACAAAAAAATAAATCAATGGAAAAAAAAATACCCCCACCACAAAACCCTAGAGAACCAAGAGATTAGAGGTAGACTGCATAAAAATTTTCACAGAAAGATTTTTTTCGATATACGGTTTTCCAAGACAAATAATCACAAGTTTAGCTTTTGAAAAAAGCTTTAGGGAGTCAGCCCAGTAGACTGTATTAAGTGAAAGTGATGGAATTTTTCTTTTTTCAGCTTCTTTTTTTAATGGCGTGTGTTAATTGAAAATAGATGCAGAGGTGGATTTATAAGGGCGCGCACACTCCCTCGGAATTTTAGAATGTTATGTATCTTTTTGGCGGATTTTACAGATATAGACCAATCCACACGTCTCGCTGCTGACATAGCACGGAAAACAGCATGCAAACAATGCTTCCGGACGTCCGGAGAAAGCACTATACACAACATCTGCTTGTTTAAACGGTTACGCTACATGTGTATTTTTTACATGTAAACGTCAGAAAATAATTAAAATGGAAGGAGATGCAGGTTAAAGCAAACTTACAAATAAAATAATGAATGAATTTGAACAGCATAAAAGATTTCCAATCATTAGAATCATTTTGAAAAAGGTGTAAATTTTTCGGTGTAATTGTAAATACTGATCTTCCGATACCCGATTATATATATATTTTTTTAAAAAGTTTTTAATGTTTGAGGAAGTCCCAGTACAAGGATTTTTTTCTCTTTCTTTTTTTTTCTTTACCCGTATTTTGAAAGTGATAGTATTACGAAAGACATCTTTACAAGTTTAGCTTTTGAAAAAAAACTTTTAGAGAGTCAGTGCATGTAGATTATCTTATTTGAGAGGAATATGGTGCTTGTGGGTTTTTTTTTTTTTTTTTTTTTTTTTTTTTTTTTTTTTTTTTAATTTTATTTATCTATATTATTATTATTATCATTTCTTTTTAAATTAATAAAATGAATTGAAATGATTATCATCTAATTGAGGAAGTTGCACAAGCAGTTCAAGGTGTAGTAATTTTGAAAAGTGTTTTATTTATGTTAAATGAATATAAATTCTAAATGGACTTAAAAACCAAGTTTGAAAGCAGGAAAAATATCAATCATTTAATATATCGGTGAAAAGGGTGTAATTTCCTCGTAGTAAATACATGTACACATTGGTCTTTGATGTAAGTATCTTTTAAGAAGTCTTTTACGAATAGTATATATAAACGAGTCGTTTTGCATACAGACCCTTAAAATAACTTTTAAATTCTGGAACAAACCGAGGTTTGCCGAATGATTTAATGCTAAAAAGATGTACCTGATTATAAAAAAAGAATGTTTTTAAATCTATGTGGAACAGAGACATATAGTTATATATGTCTCTGATGTGGAAGTCTCAGTACACAGATTCATCCTCCTCTTGTTTTTCGGCTCTTAACTTCGTATTTTGAAAGTGTTTAGTACCAAAAAAAAATGCAGTTCTGACGCCAAGCCGTTGCACATCTAAAAATAGAGTGTACCGCGTTTATTGATTTCCTAAGAATCGCTACCATTTTCTTTATGGATTTTTTTTTAAAGATCATATTCTAGAGGGTTAGTACTACTAATTTTAGCTCAGATTTTCTAGTTTGAAAGCTACTAGCTTGTAGTTGAGACTACATTTACAGTGTGGACTGTCCGGAGAGGGGCCTTGCTACTCCCCGTCGAGGCCTCTAGCGTTGCGTAGTTGACGCGGACCTCTATATATAGATGATCCTCTTTATTAGTCAGTGCCGCAGGCACTGACTATTTGTGTTGTGAGTTAACCTTCCAATGCGCATGCGTAGATGGAATCCTGGCGTAAAAATCAATCTGCTATATATTGAAAGTCGCGTCATCAAGGTAACACCGGGGTACACGTGTTACAGAAAATCAATAAACGCGGTGCGCTCTATAATTAGATGTGTAACGGCTTGGCGTACAGCTATGTGAGACTTCCACATAGATTCTATAATCGGGTACATCTTTTTAGCATTAGATTATTTTAAGGGTCTTGTATGCAAGTATCTCGTAAAGACTTTATAAGATGTTTTACAATCAAGAGACCAATACATTTACACGAGGAAAATATACATAAAAGTCGGTGTCATCAACGGTAACACCGGGGTACACGTGTTTACAGAAATCAATAAACGCAGGTGCGCTCTATAATTAGATGTGTAACGGCTTGGCGTACAGCCTATGTTGAGACTTCCACATAGATTCTATAATCGGGGTACATCTTTTAGCATTAGATTATTTTAAGGTTTTGTATGCAAAGTATCTCGTAAAGACTTTATTAAAAGATGTTTTACAATCAAAGACCAATACATTTACACAAGGAAATTATAACCCTTTACACAAATATCTTAATGATTGATATTTTCATGCTTTCAAAAACGTGTTTATAATCGCCCTCCCCTTCCACTGTTAGTGGGGAGACATATTGTTTTGGCCTGTCTGTGGGTCCGTCACAAAGTTGTGTCAGAGCACATACACACACCTCTTTAATAGTAGGCGAAAAATTGAACGCAGAAAGTAAATAAAAGTGTGTTCAAATCCACCGTAAGGATGAAGCTGTTTAATGGAATTCATGCAGAAATAGTCCTGAAAACATTTCTTTAGGTTAATCACACAATTTCAGAAACATCAGCAGCTAGTTAGTGCGTTAGACTAGTACATTTTCCTGCTGTGATTTGTTTCTTAAAGTGCCCCAGGCCCCCCCCCCCCTTCAAAATCAGTCCTACCCCTCTGTATATACCGATTAACATAAATAAAAAACTTTCAAAATTATACAACCTTGAAACTGGCTCGGATGCTATCATTTCAATCTATTATATTAATTTTTATTTTATAATTTAAAGAGAAAATATGATGAGATGAATAAATAAAATAAAAAAAAATGAATAATAATAAAAACACCACTAAAGCACATCCCTCTCAAATAGAGATAATCTACTCGCACTGACTCTCTAAGCTTTTTCAAAAGCTAAACTTGTGACGGAGTCTATTTGAGAGAAAATTGTTTATGATTACATGTACCTCATTCCCAAGAATCGTTATCGTTTTTCTCTATGTGTTATCATTTTCTCTATTGGTTTTCTTATTATCATCAGATTAAAGTGGTTGATCTATCACTAACGTTCCTTCAATGAAGAAACCTTTTTAAATTCAGATTTCTAATTTTTGTCCGTATTTTCATCTCCACAATTCCCAGTAACGCACTGCGCAGTTCAAGATAACCCACAATAATTTCAGCCCGCGGGCATGAACCAAAATACCATCGAACAATGACAATATTTGAGTTTGCAATTAAAGCTACAGAGGTAAGGTCTGAAATTGAGAAACAGAAAGAGAAATTGGAGGGGAAAATTCGAATTAGAAAGAGAATCCTGAGATGCCAATACTGCGTATATAGGGACACATTGGGATACCGATTAATGTAGTGGACAAACGATATCGTCCGACGAAGTATACAATGGATCAGTGCAATGACGAGCGGAGACGCGTAAATGACTCACTGAGGCCCCGGGACCTGAGGTGTTACTGGCCTGACTGTGGAGGGGGGGGTGTGAATTTAGCGACGATGTAGAGTGATCCTATAGTTCCTCTACGCTCGTAAATACGTTGGTATTCTTAGTTTTTGTTGAGACATTTAGATAAGACCTGTTTTAACCTGGGTTTATGTTGTTTGATGGGCCCTCCGCCATACAAAATGGCCGGGGGGCATATAGTGTTACCGCTGTTTCCGTTCCATGTGCCGTCATTCTGTCTGTCCGTCATTCCGTCCAATCAATTTTGGTTTCCGTTCATTATCTCTGCAACGGTTGCCACATATTCGAGCTATCAAATTTGGTATATGGATATGGTCACGGGAATATGCAGGTCGAGGTTCGAAGTGGTGCATTTGGTCCGATGATTTTGACAGGAGTTTAGCCCTCCTTGAACTTGAGAAAAAAAATCAGAAAATTTTTCGTTTCGCCGTTCCATGCTATCTGCTGCAACGGTGTGTCACATGTTCGACTGCATAATTTGGTCATATGGTATGGTCACGGGAATTTGCAGGTCCAAAGTTCGAAGTTGGTGCATGGTCCAATGATTTTTGACAGAGTTAGCTCCTCGCTTGAACTTAGAAAAAAATTCGAGAATGTTTTCGTTTCCGTTGCATTATCTCTGCAACGGTTGCAGGTATATTTCGACTGCAAAGTGTTGGTATATGGATATCACGGGGATATGCAGGTCAAAGGTTGAAGTTGGTCATCGGTGCGCGGATGACTTTGTTGTTTACAGAGGTTAGCCGCTTTGAACTGGTAGAAAAAAATCAGAAGATTTTTACGTTTCCGTTCATTATCTGTTCCTGCAACGGTTGCATATATTCGACTCAAAGTTTGGTATATGGATACGTCACGGGGAAATATGGCAGGTCAAGGTGTCGGAAGTTGGTTTTATGGTCCGATGATTTTTGACAGAGTTCAGCCCTCTGTGATACTTAGAAAAAAATCGAGAAATTTTTCGTGTTCCATTCATTATCTCGCAACGGTTGCACACGTTTCAGATCTCAAATTTTGGTATAGTGGAGTACGTCCACAGAATATGCAGGGTCAAATTCGAAGTTGGTCAGGTCCGATGATTTTGTTGGACAGAGTTAGCCCTGCTTGAACTTAGAAAAAAGAATCCACGAAAGTGTTGTTCGTTTCCGGTTCAGTATCGTCTTGCAACGGTTTGCACACATTTCACTTCAAATTTGGTAATAGTGGAGTAGTGTCACGGGAGATGATGCAGTGTCAGTTCGAAGTTGTCATGGGTCCGGATGATTTTTGACAGAGTTAGGCCCCTTTGAACTTAGAAAAAAATTCGAAGTTTTTCGTGTTTCGCGTTGCATTATCTCTCGAACAGGTTGCGACACAGTCAACTCAATTTGGTTATGATAGAGTACGCCATAGGGTTCAATGCATCACCGCTTACGAATTTCCTTCGATGTGCTTCACTGTAGGCGGGGGCATTCGTGTCCACCGACACATCTAGTTTTTTTTTAACTTTCATAATTACAATATTTATACATGTCTAATGGTCGATTTTATTGCCAGTGTTGTGAACAAAAATGGCTATATAAATCAGGAAGTTTTTCGATGATCGATACTATTTTGATTTATTTACTTTAGATAAGCTTAGTATTAGTATTAGACAAGTTAGTTCAGACACATTGAAAAATAATTTTGTAATTATGCTTTTCAATATTTGCCATGGAAGATTCGGTCAGGGATCCGGTGTGTTAACATGTAAAACGCTAGTGTTGATAATTGTATTGTAAGTGCCCCTGTACTCCAGGACGTTAGAATATTAGATTTTACAGCATTTTGTTAGAAGTACACTGTCCATCATTGAGGAATTTAAAATGCAGATTGTCAAAAACAGGTGAGACCACTGTACCCTGTTAAGGACACAATGCTACTAGAGTCAGAAAGTGGGGAAAATGCCAAGGTTAATTTATTTTAGAAAATGTTAGTGATGCAAGTACAAGTATAAAGGAACTGTTGAGTGGTTTAAATTATTGAACGTGAATCATGAAAAGACGAAGATAAGGGACAGTGATCAATCTTGCAAGTCTTAAACAGAATACAAAACAGATGCCTAGGAGAAGTAATCATCATATAAAGGCAAAGATAACGAACAGTGATCAATCTCGTTAAGTCCCAAACAGAATACAAAACAAGAGTTGGGCAAACACAGACCCCTGGACACATCAGATGTGGGACGAGGTGCCTAGGAGGAGTAAGCATCCCCTGTCGACCGGTCACACCCGCCGTGATCCCCTTGTCTTTATCAGGTAATCGGAGTAATCTGTAGTCAAATAAGTGTATGAAAAACGACTTTTAAAACAGTTGCTATGAAACACACCAGACAGCACCCGACCTAGCAGGCTACAATGGGAAACCTAATCGCTACAAAGACTGTAGAATCCGCAAAACGCTGCCCCCAAACTCGACTGCCGAAACCCTTGCAATAACAACCTATCTGCAAGCAGCCCGCCCGATCCAAAAACCGACCATACGCAGAACAAGTTAGCCCCCGCGCATTGAACAAACCGAGAGACACACGCAGGCGACGATGGAATATCGCCACATAAATATGGGAAGTTAACGATGGAGAAGCAGAAACGTCTGCGTTTGTCATAAAGTTGAGCCGTTAGTTTGCCGTTAATGTCTATGTTCAATAAATGTCTAAGTTGAATAAAGAACGGCATGAAAATTACTATGTAACACGTGAGAAAACATTTGACCCAATCACAGGTTGTACTGTCAAACTAAGTCGTTATAATTATAATAATCATAGAATTTGCGAAATGCTCCCTTTAAACTAGAGAATTATGGCTATACTTTTAAAAGACTATTGCGGATTTATTGAGGTTAAGGCTGGGCTGGACCAGGATGTACGCCTAGGTGTACTTGAACCCGTACCAGTTGGCGAACCAGTCACATGGTGCCATCGAATGGTGGTGTGTGCCAAGAAAAATGGAAAACCCCGACGTACTGTGAATTTCCACCCTCTTAATGCTCATGCAACCCGTGAAACTCACCACACTCCCTCACCATTCCACCAAGTGGGACTTGTGCCACACAATACCAAGAAAACTGCCTTGGATGCATTAATTCACCCTGATGACCAACACCTAACTATATTCATTACCCCATGGGGAAGGTACCGATACAAGACCGCCCCACAAGGCTACATTGTATCAGGTGATGGCTACACAAGTCGCTACATTATATGACGAAATTGTTGAAGATATCCCCAATAAGACCAAGTGCATTGACGACGTCCTTATCTGGGTTGACTCTATACAGAACAGTTTTTCCCGGGTCGTACAATGGCTTGACATACACGGATGAAATGGTATCATCCTTAACCCAGAGAACTCGTTTTTGCACAAGATGCAGTTGAATTTGCTGGATTTGAAATCACCCAAAACACTGGCCATCCATGTGCTAAGTACCTGCAAGCCATTTCGGAATTCCCAACTCCACAAAACATTACCGACGTTCGCTCACGGTTTGGACTCATTAACCAAGTCTCGTACGCGTTTAGTGTGGCCGACAGGATGTTGCCATTTAGACAGCTTCTGAAACATGATGCACTATTTATTTGGACAACCGAACTAGACAAGATATTCCGTGAATCAAAAGCCGCCATCATCTCTGAGATAGAAAAAGGTGTGCAAATTTTTTTATCAAAGAAAACCAACATGTCTTGCCACTGACTCGACAAAACTGGCATTGGGTTCTGGCTATTTAAAAAAAAACCCATTGCATCTGCCCAAAATGACAACCTAGCAGGCTGGAGGATAACGCTCCTCGGGAGCAGATTTACTCGCCCTGCTGAGTCTCGATATGCACCTATATTGAGGGAGAGACACTTGTTGTTACAGACGCCTTGGACAAGGCAAGATTTGTCATGGGCTGCGCAGATCTCACCATAGCGGTCGATCATAAACCACTCCTAAAGATACTTGGAGACAGATCACTGGAGGACACACCAACCTCTCGTCTGAGAAATTTGAAGGAGAAAACCCTTCGTTACAGATTCAGTGTGGTTCACATCCCAGGTGTCAAACACCGTACCGCAGACTGTATTTCCCAACACCCCACTAATCCATCACTTCACTTACAGGACTATGTAGCATCCGCCCAACATATACTACCACCAACACAATTCTTAGCTGGAATTCGCATCATGGAAGATCCCAATGGCTTGGAAGACTCACTAGTTGCAGCAGCTACATCATCGTTAGACTCTCTTGCAGACAAATCAGTCAACTGGGACAGAGTCCGTTTAGCTACAGCGAGCGATGAGAACATGGACCAGCTACTACAGCTAATTGAAACAGGCTTACCTGAATCTCATCACAATTACCCCCCCCCCCCCCCATCGCTACGAGAGTACTTTCAGTTCCATGAGGACCTCCACGCTATGGATGGCTTAATGCTTTACAAAGACCGAGTGGTTATACCACCCAACCTTCGACAAGAAATTCTTACAGCACTTCATGCTGCCCATCAGGGAGTTACGACTATGATTCCAGAGCGGAGGCCTCTGTCTTTTGGCCGGGTATAACACCCGCTATAACGGCAAAACGGGCCCAGTGCAATCACTGTAACCGGAATACGTCATCAAACCCAGGAGCCCCACCGACATCACCAGAATATCCTTTTCAGTGTATATGCGCAGACTTCTTCCACCATAGAGGTCACAACTACCTTGTCATCATTGATAGGTATTCTAACTGACCAATCGTTGAGATGGCCTCAAATGGAGCCCTCAGATTAGTTAGCTGCCTCCGACGCACTTTTGTGACCTTTGGAATTCCAAATGAACTTGCCTCTGATGGTGGACCTGAATTTACTGCAATAGTTACACGTCAGTTTATTGAGGACCGGGGTGTACACCACAAACTTTCCTCTGTAGCTTTCCCTCATAGTAACTGCAGGGTAGAAGTTGGTGTAAAGACAGTGAAACGCCTCATTGTCGACAGCACCACTCTGAACGGAGATCTCGACACCAACTCCTTCCAGAGAGTCATGCTCCCATACAGAAACACCCCCGATGGAGACACTAAACTCTCACCAGTAATGTGCGTCTTTGGCCAGCCTATCCGGGATTTCATCCCCATCCCACCAGGTCGGTACAAGCCACACCCCACCTGGAGCGAGACATTACTTGAACGAGAAGCCCTCCGCAACTGTCACATGCGAGAGGCTGAACGTTGGATAGAACATACCAAACGCCTCCCCCCCCCCCTCCCACTAACCGTTGCCAATCATGTTCGCACACAAAACCAAACAGTAAATGTAAAACTATGACATTTTTAATACACCACCCCCAGCACACACATGACATTTAGAAACACTCTGCTTGTGATACCCTTTATACCGAGGTTCTATTTTAAGAAAAATAGTCGTTCCCTGCCACAGTTGGAATGGGGACGGACTATCCGGTTTTGTTTGTTTGTTTGTTTTTTGCCCAGCAACGGACTTTTCGTGGTATATTAGCAAATCGATAAGGTATAATGCTCACGAATTTTTCTTCTTTTGGCGTTATACTTCAATACTTTTCAAAAAAGCTTTACGTTACGGAATTTTAAAGATGTTTTGCATATATGTTTCTACATAGCAGTTGTTGATCTTTTCAATTATCTTTAAAATCATCCACACAAAACTACCAAATCGGACAAAAATACGGACCATATTTGCTTTTAAATACAATTCCAGCTAATACAAGAAGATTTCAAATAAATAACATATCTTTATAGATAAATGTAAAAACAAAGAAACGTTCTATCACATTGAAATGATGTTATTCATGCTGTTTTGAAATATAATTATGTTTTTTAGGGAAATTTGGTGGCACCGGACTATCAGTGTTAGTGGCACCGGACTACTAGTGTTTGTGGCACCAGACTAATCGGACTACATGTATCATTGATTTGGCCACTAAACAATTAAAATCAATAGTCTTTTTAATCACTTTTATACATTTTAAGCCATTTTTCTAAAGCCTGTCTTAAAAACAATATTAATAGGCTATTACATACATACTATTAGATATATATAACGTAAACATGGGCGTATAAGGAGCCGGGAGGCAGTCCCCCTCTCCACTGTTCAGTTATTTTACTGGAAAGTTTGCCCCCCCCCCCCCCTTCATTGATTTATAGAAGTCCCCCCCCCCCACATTTTCCGGGATTTTTTTTTATTGTTTGCCCCCCCCCCTCCCAACACACACACCACACACCACACACACACACACACTTTCGGTGTTCCTAATTGGCCTTTTGATAGTCATTATTATCATTTTCCTTTTTTGCTTGTTCACAAAAATTTAGAAGCTTGCCCCCCCCCTCTGGAATTTTTAGCCCCCCCCCCCCCCCCAATCTCAGGGATTTTTAGAATTTGCCCCCCCCCCCTCGTCAAAACCAGTCAACGCCGATGGTATGTATAATAAGACGTATATATTATTGTAATATTAAGGATTCACCTTTGGTCCATGTTTTCCGGTGATTTCGTGTTAACTTTACCATAATTTCTGCCGAATTTAGTTTCACAAATAGCTTCGTAACTTTTTGGATGTTCGTTTTTAAATGGTTACCCAGCAGATAATTTAGGGTAGAAAATTGTTTTTTTAGGGTTTTTTTTTGTTTTTGGTGGTTTTTTTTTGGGGGGGTATTTTTGTTTTGTTTTTTTTGTTTTTGGTTTTTTTGTTTTTATTAGGTAGAGTTTTTCACTCCCTGGGTGCATCCTAGATATTGTTAGCTGCAGAACTGCATGTCATGTTTTATATTTTGTCTGCCATGTTATTAACCATAACGCTACAGATCTGTTAGCTAGTATATTGTACAAGTTACCCCCTCTTTTCGTTGAATTAATGTGTTGCGTCCGTTGTCAACTGCGAACCAGCTACTCAAGATTTTTTAATTTCACAAAATGTCGATGAGAAAGTGTGTGTATTTTGTATAATCAATTGCCTTGAGCCCTCTCCAAATTTTCTGAAGTCAAAACCGACTTTCTGCCGAAATACACAACACGTTTTCGACGTTTTACTCTAAAACTACATTTGGTATTTTCCAGTTTGAATATTATGTCAGAATTTCCATGGAATTTCGAAGCGCATTGGCTCGAATTGTAATGACTCGAACACTATGAATTCGCAAAACCATTTTGTTGTCCCATCTCAGAATTGAACGTACGTAGTTTAACTTCGATAGCTCGAACACCCTTTTGCCTCGAACTGTTTTCAATGGTCCCTTGCTTTGACTGTACACCAATCCACAACTTGTGTGTGATGTAACAACCCCCCCCCACCCATGGTTTATCTGAAATTGAAAATTAACTGCGTGTTAAAATACTTTTCCGATCTTTACTTCATCAGACACACTAGCAGGGTCGGATCCAAAAAAATTGTTGTTTGGGGGGGGGGGGGGGGACGAAAATTCGGGCAAAGGGTCTGAGAACCGCTTAAAAAGGTCCCCAGCGGGTCCAGGCATTTTGAGCCCCTGTTGGGAACCCGGCCCTCCAGAAGCTGACGTTGAAGCTTTTTCCGGCCGCAACTGTGATTAATTGTATTTACATTATGATCTTCCGAAATTATGATCTAGGGGAATGATTTTAATGTTATAACGAAACTAGGCAAAGATATCGAAACAGTTGACAATCTTATTTAAGCCCAAATAGATAAAAAATTTACAGTTAATATTGTACACTTAGTCTATAGCATATTACAAAAGATATTCAGTGTATTTCTTTTTATTATTTTTGATTGCAACACACACAGAGAAGAGAGAGAGAGAGAGAGGAGAGAGAGAAGAGAGAGAGAGAGAGAGGAGAGAGAGAGAGAGAGAGGAAGAGAGAGAGAGAGAGAGAGAGGAGAGGGAGAGAGAGAAGAGAGAGAGAGAGAGAGAAGATTACGATAAATAAAGTCCAACCTTCCAGGCCTTCACCAAAGGATTCCTTTTATTGCTTTTTTTTAATAAGCAATTTGTTATGAATTAAACAAGTATTCACTAGAAGACTGTACACGCCAAAGTATACATGTACTTTTCGTTCTTACAACATGATCCAAGGATTACAATCTCGTTTAACTATATGTAACATGAGTTATGTACCGGTATCATGTTTAAACAATAAAACTATCAACGTCATTTAATAAGTCGTGTAGACTTGTACTATTTTACATTTCCATAAAAATCAGTTTCCTTTTTACACAAAAAGTACAAAAGTCTGTATCCTTAATTAAAATGTCTTTTATCCAATAAAACAATTGTAATTATAAAGGACAAATATTTACATTCAGTGTATTTCCCATCATCGAAATGCACTGGAAATGAAGAGCATTCAAATTCCTATAAACACGCCTTAACCCGAATCAGGCGCGTTGAATACAACAAACTTGGAATACAATACATTTGTACTTGTAATCTGTTATATGTATATGTAGTAATAGAAAATTATGAAGTTAATTAAAAGATGGATGAAAACCTCTAGCCTAATTTTAATGCCCATATTTGAGATAAGTAATATCCGGAATGCCACTATATTTTATGTAGTATACAACGGCTGATTTTCGGCTCTTCCTTTATAACGCCACACCAAGTTTTGAAAAAAGGCCCAAAATTTGAATGAAAATAAATAAAAATCTAACATTTATTAAAATATTAAAATTGAGGATTGTAAAATATAAGCGCATTGAATTCCTTAATTTTTGATGTCGTCGGTGTTATAACAGCACTTGCCGTGCCGGCCAAATTATATACGCGCTAACGCGCGTATTCAATTTGTTCGCACGGCCAGGCGTGCTGTATACACCGACGACATCCAAAAATAAGGAATCAATGTTTAATTGAAATTATTATGATTATAAATACACAGTGTGCATTTTGATGTTTCATTTCCACATGACATATCAAGGGATAACATGCTAACACTGTACATTTTTCAGACACATATTGAAATCATCCATGCTTATATATTGCATGTATTGCATGTATTTATCGCTATTATTAAGGTCTTCAATAAGTATATGTTAAAACATAAATATTGTCGGTGGTATTAGTCTGATTAGACGAAACCTCTAAATAATATCCTATCGTAATGGCTCTTTTTTTTTTTCTCTTGCCTGTTCAACCACAATGTTTTTCTTTCTCTGATTCTAAATGCAATACAAATACATATTATAAACACAATAAAGTCCCGGTGCCAAAAATTTGAACCAATTATAGAGCACACAAAAAAGTCCGTTGCCAAGGGTTTAAGATAATCAACATTTCCCAAAAAAACAAGGCAATGTGTATGATATATCTTTGAGTCGATTACTAAGTAAGGCGATAGATTACATCTGATAACAACGAAAATACAGCAGTGAATAATAACAGAATAATCGAATGTATTTCTAGAAAAAAGTTGACGGCCATTTTGACAAATCGATCATTTTCCAAGTGTGCTGCAGGTTTTTTTGAATGAATGTTGACCAAATTGTACATTTATTATAAAATTTACCTCTCATGGGATATTAGAAATTCCGTGAAAATGATTTGAAAAAAAACTTTACATTCTTTCTTTCTGTAGGGTCCCCATAATGTGTCTCTGCGTCCGATTTTTAAACCCGAAAAGTCCGTTGCTGAGCACGCTTAGTCTGGAAACAAGCGCGCAAAAAAACTCAAAAACCACACACACACAACACACACACCACACACACACACACACACACACACACACACACACACACACACCACACACACACACACACACACACACACACACAACACAACACACACCACACACACACACACACACACACCAACACACACACACACACACACACACACACACACACACACAACAAACCAACACGGATAGTCCGTCCCCATTCCACACCGTGCCCTGTGTCTGCAGGCCGGTTGTGTAGATTTGATATATGTAAACCCGCAATCCAAACGAACTTAATTTGATGAAAGTGACTTTGCGGAAAGTGCTAATTATTTAGGGCAATTTAGATATCACAGAAAACCGAAAATGGTAAATTATCAGTATGCTTACATTTTAATGACTATTCGAAAAATTTATTTTAGTCAAACATCGATGTTATCGAAGAATATTCGAATGTTCGTTGACATCTCTAGTTTAAACAAACAATAAAGCAACGAGATCAGTTCGCATAAAAATGGTATCTATAGCAATGCATTCAATTCAACAAAAGGTGAATGTTGTGCAATAAAAAGATTAATAATGTTTTGAAAATTACCTTGATATACGTAATCCTTCTGACAGATGAGCTTTGTGTAGTTTTCGTGCATGTAATAATCGATTACCTATTGAGCTTGGCAGATGGTACGGCATAGGAAGATCCCAAAGCAAATGTACTATGTATGTGTAATGACAATGAGATTGGTGATGGATACCATTATCTGTTTATGTTACAATTAGAAATCAGTGTATTAGATGGGGGAAGATTAGGGTCACCACCAAGTGTAGTAATAACTAAATCTATTTTTAAATCAGATAATTATGATAATGGTGTCACATTAAGCTAACCGTCGAACTCCTTCATTATGACTCTTTTATATTGTTGCAGTTTGTACATTTGTGTATATGTTATGTATATGATTATAAGACTTTGTGTTGCTATTACAAAGTTATCCACTAAGTCATATGTTGACTGACGTGTTCATAACCCTTTGTTAGACTCTCACCTACTAGATTTGACAACGGGTAAGCTCGTTTACTTTTGTTCGACTACGGCTCACGGCGGGTATGTGACCGGTCAGCTTACTCCTCCATGGCACCTGATCCGGTCTCGCTTTTGTCGGAGGTCCTTGTGCCCTACAACCGACTTTGTACAGATGTTTTTTGGTACTATGATTACGTTTAACATATTGTTTACTTCGCCAATTTATATATAATCCTTTCTCTGATATTTCTTTTGAAATTGACATTGCGTTCAATTTGAATAAATCCATGTTTGTTGCTATTTAGTTCAATCTGGTTTTGTAGTGCCACCTGTCCGCATGATCATTACCAAATATGGAGCGATCCCAAGGTCAAATGTTGGATTTGCTGTATACACAATGGTCAACAATATGATAATTGAGTACTTAAATCTAGTTTATATGTTTAG
>CAJDSM010014194.1:0-22917 GCA_903981925.1 Ostrea lurida
AATTTGATAATTTATAATTAAGATTGATAACTTTACTGACCTGAATATCTTCAAATGAGTGACTCATCATAGCAATAAGCATGTTAATTAACACGATGATGATGACGACATGATAAAGCGCGAACAGGTACATGCCAACCTGCTCCACAATGTCCGTGCTTCTCTCCATGTTGACATTCTCTGGTGTGGGCCCTCCATAAACTGAAATAGAAAAGACCACACTGAAAGAAACGAGTAATAAAATGGTACGGTTATATTGTCCGAATCTCTTTGCTGTTAAATGTGTATCCCTGTTAAAATTGTTTGATACACTGTCAAAACTATAAAACATTCATTTCGATATAGCAAAATAACTGCTGCTGAAACAAAGCATGGGGTGCTGGGTTGGACCTTTTGAATGACATCACGTGATCAAATCGAGTTATTTTGATGGTGGATACTTGTTATGATATAAAAATGCTGAAAAAATTATCCTCTCTCTCTTTCTCTCCGTTGTGTACCTTATGACACAAACATAGCATATTGTGGCTTACAATATAGAACAATATTCCATCGCTTCATGCAATCTGACCCTGCAAACCTAAGTGCTTTTATAGCACACTTCTAAAACATCGCATCGTAGGGAATGTTGGCACCAACATATACCGTTGCTTTCAGAAAATTAGAAATAAAAAACGACAAATTTACCTGTAACAATGTACAGCCACATAGTCCGAGGGAATGTAGAGTCTGAATACGATTTTTATCATTCTAGGACGTACTGTGCTTTATTTTTCAAGTATATCTAGGACACCATGAACAGAACTGATGCAAAGTCAATTCCAGGATCGGGATTGATTTTACGATGGCTACACACGTCACGTATAGCAGTCACACATTGCTTATTAGAACACTCGTCAGTAGCTCACGAGTCGTACTGACGCTTTCATTTTCAAATACGTCAGAGGAAGTCTAATTGTTACGTCAATGCTTTTGGGGGCAGGGAGACATTTCTTAGGTGCAAATATAACCTTTAAGCAACCTAAAAATAAGTGTTGTTGGTTAAATTGCATGTTTCAAGACTGTAGCATCTGCGTTGCCCAACAATAAATACCTTTTAGAAGTGTAGCCCTCTTCACCAAATTTCAGAAATTAAGATCGCGGATGAATACATGTACAATAAGTACTACTGCCAGTTAACACTTCAAATAAGTTTGGTTTCCCTAAAAGAAAGACCTTAACTGCACACAAAAGAGCTAGTATTTTTAAGGCAATTAGAAGTTATCTGTCTTTGATCTAAATTGAAATATTTCAGTAATATTGTGGGTAATTAACCCAAATTCTTCATCAGTTCAAGCATTTGTAACATGTCAATAGGTAAAAGATAAGTTAACTGAACTCATATAATTGCATGTTTTGTTTTCATTCAAGTGAGCAATGGTGATTTTCTTTTCAACAATACTTCATTCATTTTGAACATTTTTCCTGGAGTAAATGGCCCGTACCATTATATTAAAAACAACTTAGATAACTTAATATTAACACCTTAATGTGATTTAAATTTCTCAGTGTCTAAAATAAATTTCGTGAGTGTATAGAGGGTCCTTAATGGGATTGTAGTCCTTCTCCAGAACTGTCAGAATGTTACAAATCGGGAATCTTGCAGCCATAGTTTTCTGCGAGATGTATGCAGACTATTTTTGTCTATAAATCGGGAATAATGCGGAAATACATTTTATGGATAGTGGCGTGATGAAGCCTATTCCTGTCCAGACAGACATTCTATTACTTGTCTAAAACTTCTACGTAGTATCTCCCAAATCAAGGTTGTTTTGCACTAAGTGGTCCACTGGAATAGTTAAACGTCAACGACAATGTTCATAAGAGATACTGGCATGGCAAAGTCAAAAGTAAGGTTTGCAAAGAAAATACGCGAAATTAACAGCACTCGGAAATATTCGCGTTTACAGCATACTTTATGAGATTTCCATGCATTCAGACGTGTATAATCTGCAAGAAATAGGGACGCTTAATTCAACATTTGTACTGAAGATAGTTTTATAACCACGATGGAATAAACTGTACATATCACGCCGTACAAACAAGCAATGATTATGAGACGTACATCCATTTTTTTTCTTCATGACCGCATATTCTGTGAATTAACATACTGGTGTGCAATCAGTGAAGGAAGGAAGTGCTAAAATTCATTTCTTTCAACAAAAAAGGGTATTACTAATATATATGCAGCTAAGATACACATAAGCAGTTCTGCATGCTTTTGCATATACCTGACTCATTTCGCATCTCCTGTGTACACATAATTTTCCCTCCATCTAACTGTACACAACTACGATCTGATTGGGTTTGAATGCAGCAAAAGGAAAAAAGACAGGAAATACGTGTATTACAATCGTGATCTAACTTTTTAAAACTTTTCTTTCAACTTGGATGTCATTGATGCTCAGTTAAAATACCTTGTGTAATTTTTTTTTATTTACTTTTTGAAATTCTATATAAATATATTCTTTTTCTTTTTTTTTTTTTTTTTTTTTTCTTTTTTTTTTCTTTCTTTCTTTTTTTTTTTTTTTTTTGTTGAAGAATACTTTTTTTTTATGTTGCCATGAGATTCTGTGGAAGGTTATCTTATTGATGATAAACATCCCGCATCACTTATATATAAATAATTCTCAATAATTCTCAGTTTGACAAGATGAAAATCGTTTATTTTGGTGTGAGTGCAGTATCAATCACCATATCCAGCATTACGTGAACCGTTGACAAGGAAATCAGCCAGTTCACTTTATTCTTTTTTAAATGTTTTGTTGAATAATATAAATCTATTACTCTATTTTACACAGAAAAAAAAGATACTCAAAAACGCAAAAGTAGAGAGACACAAAGACCATAAAAAGGTAGAAAACTCGTGTATAACAGGGACACTAATGGCGCATTCTGTATATATATGTAATGGAAATTTCTCAAGAATTTTCACCTGTAAAGGAGCATATTAATAAACTATTGCATTAAATGGCAAATCAAAGATACAAATGAAAGAGAAGATCCCGTGCTACATCATTCAAATTATGTTCCACTTACCTCCCGTTGGGCCTGGATGCCTAACTATAATATCCGAGATACTAACTTGTCCGAACATAGACCAGAACAAGCTGTAAAACGTCTGACGTAGACTGTAAAATCAACAAGCACATTTCAATAAAAATAATATTTCTTCATTCTCTCCAAGAGCAGAATTTAGTAAATTGATAAGCAAAGATAAAAGAAGTTTATTGTTCCGTTCGTCCGGTGGGTGACGTTATCAGACGTTGACAAAGTGCCACAAATTTTGACCAATGGATGACGCTTTGGCCGTAGCAGTGAGGGTTCTTTATCGTGTCAACATTTGTAAGGACCCGCGACTCTACCCACGACTGTCGGGCGCTTGGAGAGGGATCAAACGTCTTCGGTCTGATGCAGAGTCGGGATCGAGAATCAAACCCGGAACTTCCGGTTGTGAAGTGAGAGTCCGCACTCATCCATTCGGCTAACTTCGCCTGATTCCGGAATCTACATCAAAACATATTGGCTGTATATGCGTATCCGCATTACATTTGTGATGCGACCGCCTGTTAACCGTTTAGGGAAAATACAGCGCTTGCTTATAATTCTTAAAGATGGAGTCAATTCAACAGTGCGTTAACTCAGAATTGATGCTAAGACTGTTTTCGGAAAGAAAAAAAAAATATACAGACATTGAAAGCTTCATATGATTGTCAAGATTGTACGTCAACAGGTGTAAATAGTAAACACATGGGCGCAGCCATCTTCTCAATGGCGCTTTACGTCATACAGCCGAAGTTAGTATGAGGTACGAATATTCCGAGGTCGGCCGAGTGAGTCCTCACCACTAGGCTTCAGCGACCTTTTAAAAACAATAAAATCAACAACAACAAAAAAACAAACAAACAACAAGGAACTATCTTTTGTCCATCTTAATTTTTGATGCGTTTGAATACACTGGTTTCAACCCCAGGGTTTCAACGCAGATTAAATTTCTTCAGCAAACCAGAGTTGATATGTTGTGGCAGAAATTATAGTTAAGGTACCTAGTTCTTTGATATAAAGCATTTAGCTTAATTTTTTTTCAACAATTGACTAACCCCTGAAAAGCCTCCGCTGCGGGTACGTATATAGATTTCTCGTTCAAAACCATCTTGATTCTTTGAGCGCCGTAGTACCAATATAGATTATGAAGGCCGACCATGAAGGCAAACAAAACCTAAAATATAGAACCAGAAGTACATAGATAAAGGGGGGGGGGGAATAAAAAATATAAGTACATGTAGAGGTAATCAAGTATAGAAATTCATATGATAATTAGGCATATATTGATTGCTTTTGTTAGTTTCTATTTATTATAGTCTTCTGTGCTAATAATGCTCAGCAATGTATGAACACGAGTAAGGCGCGCTACTATTTCGTATCATTTGCATAATATACGTCAAATGCTAGATCACATGCGCCATTTTTTTCCATTTAGATTTTGTTGTCAATTTTACTATTAATGTCATACGAAACGCAAGATTCCGGACACATCAAATGAGGTAAGATTTTGCTGTGTTTGTGTGAAATTTTCTGTTATTTGATAAAATTATAATGTAAATTGGTCATTAATACATTAAATACACCAATTAAAAGGTATTTTTCATAGATTTCAATTTTGGAGCAATGCTTTTTCATTGAATTCTCAAGTCAAAATTTGTGAAAACTAGAATCGCAAAATAAAGCTGTCATCACAGGAAAATGTAAATGTAGGTTTCTGTTAATATCAAAACATTTACAAATATTTCGCTTTTAATGATATAACTTTGTAGCTTACCAAAGTGAAAAGGACCATAAATCTGGTGATGTCTCCGATCATGCGTCCTAGAGAGATCTGAAGAGGTCCCAGGACCTCAAACGCCGGCATGAGGTAGGTAGTTCTTGCAAAACTTATCACATTGGCAATGGCAAACAATACATCCGACACAATTTCTGGATCATTGGATTTCCAGTGGAATCGCGCTGTCAAAATATACAACCACAGGAGAATGTATTTTGCCATTTAAAAATCTTTTTGACAAAAAAAAACAACAAAAAACCAAGACGTTATCTCTTGGTTTTATTTTCCTTGTGATCAAACTACATTACAGGAGATCCCTACAAAGCTAAACAATAATATACAATTTGAAAATCAAACACTGTTAATTTCATTAACACAGATTTGCAGTTTCAGCGAGTTTACTTTTGATATCTTTACCAGTTGAAATAATAACAATTTCTTTATAAATGTGCACGATGTGCGCATGTGCGCGTGAATCTTGATACACATAGTACGACTACATTGACGGCTGGGCAACTTCCGACAGAAATGAAAGTAAAATAAAGATGGATGAAAAGGAGAACATAATGAACAGTGATCAATCTCGTAAGTTCCAAACAGAATACAAAACAAGAGTTGGGCAAACACGGACCCCTGGACACGCCAGAGGTGGGATCAGGTGCCTAGGAGGAGTAAGCATCTCCTGTTGACCGGTCACACCCGCCGTGGACCCAGTATCTTAAATTGATCAGGGAAACGGAGTAATCAGTAAAAGAACGGCTTAACTATTGGTATGAAACACATCAGACAGCATTTGTCCCAAAGGAAGGTTGTATTGCCGAACTACATGTATATCGTTATAACGACCATATAAATAACTGACTTTAAGTGTGACTGTTGAAACCCCTGCAACATCAACTTGTTTGTCAGTAGCATGCCTCATTTTAAAAACTGATTGTATGCAGAACAAGCATTTGCGTACCGATTCAGTTGAGAAACATAAACACCATATGCAGGTGATGATGGAATATTGCAACATATATAAGGGAAGTTTAAGAAGCTGAAATCATCCGTTTGTCATAAAGTTGAGTTGTTAATTTGTCGTCAATGTCTCTTCAACAAAATATCTAAGGATGAAACAGATGTGGAAGACTCTGTGGTGCGTTTGATTTCGAGCTCACGGGGATATATCGAATCGACATATTGAGTAACTTGAGAAATTCCGAAATGCCGGTAAAACACTTCATACAACATGCAGGTGATTTATAAAAAAAAATATTACGTGTATGATGATACTGACAATGAAGCATTGGGAGAAGCATTCACCACAATAGACCATCGATAAAGGAAGATAATGTTTTATTTCAGTGAGGACTGTTAGTAAATAACTACAAATATGTGATGTACACTTTACGTTGCATCAGTGTACCTATAGCTCATATACTTCTTCCTTTCATTAACAAACACAAGCAATTATATTAATTCTTTTTCACATGTTGCAGACTGAAACATGATTTTGAAGAATTTCATCTATGAAAGAACAGTTGGAGAGTAAGTACAATTACCAAATACTGAGTTAATACAGGATTTTTTTTCCCATTCTGCTATTGAAATATGGAATGACATGCCACTAAAATTTCGGAATCTTTCAACAGTTTCCAAATTTTCAGAAGTTATGAAATCTATTTTTTTTTTTTCGATTGATAATGGAGATTCAATACGAAAGTACACTACATGAGTAAAATGCAAGTCTATACGTACAGGCTTCCATGAAATAGTTGATCGGCGCATTCCTCGGATTTTTTATTTCATCTAGTTTCCAGTTAAAATATGTGTAATTTTCCTGCCATAGCAACTCCCTAGCAACATGAGTACCATTAAAATACCTGAAAATATCATTTTATACAAGCAATTCTTTAAACAGTTTCTTCATATTTTGTTTAAGAAATATAGATACCATTTACGATCTCTTAAATTGTATGGCTTTCGGTCAAACTTAGAACTTTCTCATAAATCTTAGTATATCTAATTTAACAAATGAAATTACTTTTAATCGTCGAGAATAAGTCAAACAACATTACATTACCTATCAGCCTGAGCTATCCTAAACTCGGTAAAGAAGCGAAGAACATAGGACGCGAGGTACATAGATAACACGCTGAAATCTATCAGCTTCTGATAAACTATATAGGCTCGTAAGCCTGTGCTGTAGAGGTGCTTGCATTCTATCCACAAAAGCCCTGAAACAGAAAGTAAAAATGAGGTCAGTGGGTCAGTACTTTCTTTTTTCATATGAATCAAGCAATTCAAAATAGGCAAGTGTATTACTATAATACATGTGGTAGTCCATATATTTTCTGGATGCAAAATTTATGAGCCATACTGTTTGTGTGTAACTATAGATTCCATTGTATTTACCTAAAATCCAGAACACAATACAAAGCTGAACATGAGTCAGCAAGGTATTTGCAGGCCTTAAAGTTTCTTTTAATAGACTGAGAATTTTTTCGTCTTTGGTGAGCGACTCGAACGTCGGGTTATGTAGGTCTGTGGTAGACGTGATTGTGATGCCGCTCTCCGTCAGACGGAAGGTAGCCGCAGCCAATAGGATGAGGAAACATATATGGGACGTGGCATGCGTGATGAACTTTGTCACGGGACAGCGCATGACCGCTCCTGGCTGAAACCAAGTAAATATCAAGTTTAATTACGTCACGTGAAAGAAATTCAGAATACAAATTGTGTGTACACTTATTTTATCGTATTTATGCAGGATTTAGCGCATTCGGAACCGATGCACAATTTGGAGTAATCATGAGTTAATGCTTCTTCTATGTATCATTATGGGCAAATAGAGATTTTCATATTTGCGCTACTATAAATCAGCGCTCTTGCTTCATCGCCAAAAAACCCGCTAAAATTTGAATCCCGCTAAAATAATATTACACATGCAGCATTTCGATTCATGAAAAGGTGTAAATATTTTTTTGCTACAATGTGGTTACAAACATTGTCGTATGTTTAAAAACATACATACTACATAACTTTATATATTTGTCGTCGTAATTCGTGATTTTGCACTACAGAGGAATACATGTATGTGTACATATGCTATTGTTTATTTGCTACACACATGTACAATTAATTAGTCATTGATAAATATATCGTTTAAAAATTTGTCAAAAGCATTAGCAGATACTATATTCAACATCCGTTTTTCAAGATTTCTGTTGTTTAACGTCCCTTCGAGACGTTATCCTTCATGATGCAATGTCACCAGATTTAGGTATCCCTACGCCTGGCGTTTCTGGCCAGGTACTACTTCCATAAGATCAATACGCATAAGAACTGAGCATTAAAACTTTAATCCATCAGTAACAATTCAATTCAAAGTCGCATGGTCCAACTTTTCTATCGCAGAACACGAATGCTTCTCACATTGCATTTTATTACGGACTAATATCTACCATTGCTGCCAATGTACACAAAAGAATGACAGGTTATTTGATCTATTTGGCCGTTCGCGCCATACAGACACCAAAGTTAATCTCATCAGCACATCAGTGAGTCTGCTTGTCAAAATGTTTATTGCGAGTCTCTACTCTGATTGGCGGGCGCCTTTTCGAATGCCAAGTATTAGTTACCATTTTCTTCATTTTATAACACTGCATATGAAGCAATCTTTTTACACACATTTTACCGGATATATGTAAATGCCTGGTTAAAAAACTATACAACCAAAGAAGAGTTGCATTCTCTGTAACCCCGGCCCACCCCCAGTTATTTAGATCTACCATTGAATGTATAAGCACTTGATGACAATTTCCGAAATGTCCACAAGGGACCCTCAAACTGTCCAATATAGAAAAAAGGGGCAGGTGTAAAATATCAGAACAATACCACGTGTAAGATTTCCATGAAATACGCTTAAACAATCAGCACGGATCCAAACAGACAGTTTCGCATTTTGAACATATAGTGCTACATTGTATTTATTCACAAAGAAATAGCACAAATTTAGTTGCGTATGTTTATTAAAAAATATAAGATAAAATATTGGCTTTTCTGATGAAAAAGGAAATATATATACCTACTTTAGTGTTTGGAAAAATGATGTATGCCACACATAGAAACGGAATGCATGGTAGAAACAAAAGGATGAAAGCGAGTTGTTTCCACAGACTCAAAGACTGGAGGAAGCTCATTTCAGATCCGTACCAGAGGGTTGTCATGTGCTGCTGGCAGTTAGGGTGAGCAACAAACTGCAAAAATACAAATCACAAGCTACACAAATACAAATTACAAGATACCAAAATACAAATTATAGAATACAAAAATACAAATCACACATACAAATACAGATTACAAGCTACAAAAAACTACATCACAACTCAAAAATACAAATCACAAGCTACAAAAAAAAAACCCCACAAAACACTAAAAAATACAAATCGCAAACACCAAAAAATACAAGGTTACAAAATACATGATGATGTGTTTCTGATACACTGATGTTCCCGGATTACAACGTAGAATGCAAGACATTATCGTTGAAACTTTTGCACCATTATTCTGCGAATATACAGTAATTTTATTTTGTTCATCTTTTAGGTCAGAATAATGGTCACAGGGTCATCACATTTGGTACCAATGAAAGGTCTTCTCATTTCTCACAAGAAATGTACATGTACAAGCTAATTATGAAAGCAGTAACTCTTACGACTTTGAAATATATGGCTTGTATTAAAAGTTTTTAAAAGTAGGTCAAAGTAAAGGTAACAAGCTTGGTCAAAGATTTTGGTACCAAAGGAAAGGTCTTGCCACAAGGAGTATACATACCAAATATGAAGTCGCTACCTCGTATGATCAAGGTTAAAGTTTTTTGCCACGGGCAGACAGATAAACAGACTGGCCAAAAACTATATATACTCCCGAGTCTTCGATTTTGGGGGCTTAAAATGCAAACCACAAAATACAAAAATACGAATCATAAACTACAGCAAGAGGTCCGTGGGTCACCCTACCCACAGGAATTATGTTTTGACAAACTTAAATCTACTGTATGTCTGAAAGGTTTCGTGTAAATTTCCAATTTTTCTGGTTCAGTGATTCTTGAAGAGAAGATTTTCAAAGATTGTCCTGGTTTCATGTAAATTTCCAATTTATCTGGTACGGTGATTCTTGAGAAGATTTTCAAAGATTGTCCTTATATATATCCGCACGTAAAACTTTAATTCCCTATTGTGGCCCCTTTCGACGATTTGAAATGCCCTATATTTGCCTTTTCGTGATTATCTACCCTTTGTGGGAGACAAGGCTCTTCATTTGAACAAACTTGGGAATCCCATACAACCAAGACTGCTTTGTAGCAAATTTTATAGAAATTGTCCCAGCAGTTATGGGGAAGAAGAAAAAAGTTAACGGAAGGACAGACAGACAGGCGGATGACTGGTAATCGGCTCTGTTGAGCTGAAATACAATTTACAAGCAACAAAAATACACAATGCAAATGCAAACTATAAAATACAAATTACAAACAATTACAAACTAAAAAATTACAAATCACAAACTACAAAAATACATGTTTGCAAAAAAATAATAAAATTGAAGCACGTTTTATATCTATACGATAAAACAGGATGAATGTCACAATGAATCTTTCTTCCATTTGAAAAAAAATATCACTGATCACTGCTAGAACGATTCCAAGCTTATTGCGGAGTGAAATTTATTCCATTATGCGAAGTGATATATTTATTTCCCTATGAAATGAATATAACGGAATTTTTTTAGCTGGTCGTGAAAGTTCGCTATAATCGTGTTTTGCTGTAAATGAATGTATATGTACATGTAAAATTTAACCCATAGGGCTCATGGAGGGTGTGACTGGTCAACAGGGGATGCTTACTGCTCTAGGCACTTAATGTCAAATGTGGTGTGTTCAGGGATCCGTGTTTGCCCTAAACTTAATTTTGTATTCTTTATAGGACCTGTTATATTGATCAATCCATGTTCATTGTTTACAAGACCTTCAAATATTTGTAAATGATATACAAATATTTTCGTAATTGACCTACAATAAATGGCCTTCAAATACATTTTATAGGTCTAAATGACCTTCAAATCTTTTTCTAAATGACCTCAGACTATGCATTGTTTGATATGGTTGGGACGGGTATATATAAATCATATACGGTACCAATTTTGATGCACCAGATGCGTATTTCGACAAATTATGTCTCTTCAGTGATGCTCAAACCGAAATGTTGGAAATCCGAAACATGAAAATAAAACTTTATAAAAGTGAACAATGTAGTGCCAAAGACTGGAGCCAAATACTTCAAAGGATCAGAGCTATGCTTTAAGGAGATAATCCTTAATTTTGATATGAATTTCTAATTTTACCACTGCAATTAAATACATATTCGTATTTCAAGCTAGTAACATAGTACATAGCAACTGGGCTGTAGAGACCCTCGGGGACTAACAGTCCACCAGCAGAGGCCTCGACCCAGGGGTCATATATCTGTTCCCTCTTTGTCCAGTCCTCCTCGTGAGGTAATTACTCGCGTCCCATAAAACAATGACCCCGGAATAGTCGTGACGTCAGAGGAAAGCGTAATGTTAAAAATAAATTAATTAAAAGACAGTTTCCATAAAAATATTCTCTGGAAACGAGAGATGATAACTCCTGTTATGAATAGATGTAAAAAGCTGTCCCAAACGTCTCTTACGCAATACCATTAATATAAAACAAGCTCCTTTTGATTCAATCTACTGACAACTATGATAAAATGAACTATACTTTTTTTCAACTAATTATATCAGTTGAGTTTATCAACTTTGAAGTGACATGTTACGCAGTGGAATGATAGTTTATACTCGTTGAATCTGCCTCATCAATCAATGTCTATGAAAAAGACAGGGCCTTAACGACCCTCCAACATAAATCTTTATAGCTATCATGTAGAGCGTGTCTATCAAAAACCAATTGAGAAATGAGTAAACCCTATATTTTTTTCCCATAAACTAGACCAAATGCATAAAAACCTTCAATCAAAGTTATGGTAGTTGATTTGAATTTTAACTTGATGCAATTCGTTTTATTTATTTCAAATAACACATATATCTGTGTTTGTTTTGGCGTTTCAAAGAAACATTACTTTCCATCACCTTTTTTTCCTGATATCTGATTGCCATTTTAAGTCTCGCGAGAGGTTCGCCACATCCGGTGCCCTCGCTCACGACAGCCTCCACTTCCTGTGTACCCCGACAGAGATCAATCAATTCACAGGCAAAGTTCATACACTGTTCCAGCAGTGCCAAATATTCGTTCTGTAAAAGAATGCACCTGATGTAATTGTCAAACTAAGAACGCTTGCCTGCTACACCCCCAATCCGGAAACAGGAAAGAGAAATACTTTTTTGATTCAATTTACTGCGATAGATGAATTTTCCTTCAAAATTAAGATTGATTTAGATTATGAAAACTATTGTGGTCGAATTGTTTCTTTATCATAGTTTCAAGTATCGCATCAAACACAAAACTTGAAAATAAGCAGACATTGCTTATTGGCTTAATTCAATTTAGCTTCTGTGAGCAGCAAGTAAAATTCGCATGTCATTCCAATGAAGCCATGTCCAATGCAAGAATTACAATAAAATTGCACGGAACCAATGAAAATCTTATATTTCTAAAGATATGTGCTGTAAATTTTTCTGCCTACTTTTGAAGAGTTCCAATTTTTACACTTTTTGACAAAACTGGGACGCATTTGAAAGTTTCCTTACAGTTGAGTATTTATTTGATGTTTATTTACCAACATGGTTTACCAAGAGCCATTGTTAATCTCCCATTACGGGAAAGCTTTTAAACCAAAAACCCAGTAAACGCCAATAGTTTGATCAAAGACGTAATTCAGTTTGCAATGTTGCTATTTTCACATGTTTTGCATATTCATTCAGTTCGATTTGGTTTTCGAAAGTGTTCTGAAGAATAGCGTTACTATTTGGTGGTAGATAGACCTGGCTGATTAATTGATTGATATCGCTATTTCTACATATGTATTACTTAGATCTAGATTTTTAACTTTTTTAAATACATTTTTGAAGCATGGAAATGACAAATCAAAATTTAGTAAGCGCTCTTTATGCGAGTTCATAATCAATCCGGCAGCATTAATTAGTTTATCTTGTAGCGAGTCACGTCTCCAAGTTAAACTTTCTTTTTTTTTTTTGGTAACTTTTTCACGCGTTTGTAATATCTGTATCAATATCATTTTCGATGCCTTTCTCTGTATTGTAAGAAAATTAAACTTTGAATAATTATCTCTTTTGAATATATTTGGCCCCGCCCATGAGACCCCTTAGATCGAAAATTTCACGAATTATATATCTCTTGTAGAAATGCTTCACACCCAAAATGATAACAATTGGCCTTGTAGTTTTCAAGAATTCAAAAATGTAAAATTGGTAACGGACGACGCACGACGACGGACGAAGACCAACGGCAATAGGTCACCTGAGTGACTCAGGTGACCTTAAGAAAAGATCTTGATATTAAGTGGAATATTTATTTAAATTAAGAGAAACAATCGATTTCAATTGTAACCACGTGGTGCTCCTGTGCCTGTTTTGCTGAAATATCGGTAAATCGAAAAGTAATAAAAGGTCAGGAAACGAAAATAATGGAATAACCAGAACCATTACAATATACTATCCGTTTACAACATGCCCTGTGGATAATCTTGAATCTGTCGTCTGCGTTTCACATTGCGGTTGAAGTTGACCCTATATGTATAAAAATAAGATTTTCATCTGATCCACTTTCTCCGATTCATCCAGATTTTTGTTGGCAAATTTGATTAATTACGAAGCTACACTATGTGTCATCAGATGTGTTTTATCTTCAAAATGCCTCTTAACAAAAGCAGCAGATCGGGTTTGGTATTAAATCTGTCCATCTCTGTATCAACTTCCTCCAGAATTTTTTATATGCTTATATTTGTAGATCAGTTACTCGCTTATCAAATATACTGAATGGACTTTGGCATCTACATAAACTCCGGAATTGAACATAGAGAGAGAATAAAACTATCAATTTCAGTCAAATTTGAGAATTTGTGCTTAAAGAATATAAAGCACTTAAAACCAATAACTGACCACATACTTTTAAAAAACAAGATCAAATGATAGCCTAAGACGAAATCTACCGGTGACCAAATACGAGATGTAAGCGTGATCTATAACGAGATTTAGCCGTATACCTAAAAATGCTGGTACCATATTTTTTTTCATGAAAAGGTGAAATCACGAACAGTGTCCAATTCGATAACTCCTATAAGAAATACAAAATAAGAGCTGGGTAAACACGGTTCCCCGGATATACCAGAGGTGGGATCAGGTGCCTAGAAGGAGTAAGCATCCCCTGTAGACCGGTTACACGCACCCTGGGTCCTTTATCTTGATCAGGTAAATGGTGTAATCCGTAGTCGAAATCAGTGAGTGACCAACGGCCTAACAAATGGCACAGAACACGTCTGAACCCAATGAACAGTTGTATTGGCAAACTTATATTTGTACTTATACATTCATATGATTTTGCAAAATGCTGATTGAATAACGAAAAGGTGAAAACCCTGATAATATCAGCTTGCCTTAGTAAGCAGCGCGCCCACTTGATTTAAAAATTGATCATACAGAGAAACATAGCCTGCGTATTGAATCCCAGTGAGAACACATACACACCATATACTACATGCATATGAGATTAGGTTCGTGTATTCTAGTGAACATATCAAATCTAGAGCATCATGATGCAAACTGAGGCAGAGCCGCAGTAATAGGCCCGGTCAAGAGGGGATGCTTTCACTCCTTAATGGCTATCTGATCCCATCTCTGGTATATCCAGAGGTCTCTTAATTTTGCTTTTAATAGGATTTTTGAGATTGATCAGTGTTCCAAACCTTTATTTGTTCATATATATTAAATTTCATGGCAAGCATGGGTCAAATGCTGTCTGGCGTATTTCACAGCAATTGTTGACCTATCCTTAATACACATATTTTGACTACGTATTACTCCGTTTACCTAATCAAGACAATGGGATCACAGCGGCTTGACCCGACAGGGGATGCTTACTCCTCCTAGACACCTAATTCCACCTCTGGTGTATCCAGGGGGTCCGTGTTTACCCAACTCTTGTTTTGTATTCTGTTCGGGACCTACGAGATTGATCACTGCTCGTTATCTTCGCCTTTTCATTATACCTTATTACTTGATTTGCATATCATAGTAAAATTTTTGTTAAAATATATTCACCTTGAACTCTTTTTCCACCTCTGCTAATTTCATCATTTCCTGTCGAAGTTCAAAGGTCGTCATAATAGGGTCAGGACTTGAAAGCGCCATATACGATGGACTAGCCAGAGCCCGATACGCATTCAACCGTGACCGTGACCGCTTCAATGCATCATAGTTCTGTTTTGTGGCACAGTCAGTGCATGCACATGATATGCTATGAGGTTTCTCAATTTTGTGATTCCTAGACAAGAACATTTGAACAATTTCATGATTGTTATAGTGAGCAGCTAATATTAAAGGTGTGATGTCGGGAGGAAATTGACTTTTCTCTTCAGTCCTGAAAAACGCCTCGGTAACTCCAAAACTTTTGAACCTGTCTTCACCCGCCATGAAGTTGGGATGTTCAATAATTATTTTAACGATTTTCGTTGCGCCTTTGCTAATTGCATGAAGCAGAGCCTCCTCTATACAGTTGAAGTTCAAATTGTCGATGAGGATCTCGATGACTCCTATTTTTTCGCTGTCAATGGCAAGATGGAGGGCGTTTCTTCCCATGTAATCCACACAGTTCACGTTCAGCGCTCCATCGGGCTCCTCTAGGGACTGCCGGACGATCCCCACGTCCCCCATGGAGGCGGCATTGAGGTACACCCTCTCTTCATCTGTAAGCTGCAGTTTAAAATAAAACGCTTTAAGGACTCTCCATGTACACTAATGAGAAATGTTTTTTAAGACATTGAGAAAATTAAATCACATTGAGGTGTTAATATCTAGTTTGTCTTAGAAGTTTTTGATATATGGTACGTGCCATTTATCCCCAGGAAAAATGTTCAAAGATGAACAGAAATCACCATTGCTCACTTGAATGAAAACAAAACATGCAAATAAAGAGTTTAAGTTAACTTATGTTTACCTACTGACATGTTACAAACCCTTGAACTGATTAAGAATTTGGTAAATTAATACCCACAATATTACTGTATATTTCAATTTAGATCTAAGGGCAGATAACTCTAATTGCTTAAAATTACTAGCTCTTTTGTGTGCAGTGTAGAGAGGATCCTTAACACTTTAGCGTAATTTAGGTGCACAATACGAAATGTTGGACCAAAGGCATTTTGTGAAACATCTAGTGCATGTATACTAAAACATAAACAGGTATTTTACTAAATATTTAAATCTGCACTAAAATATCTTCATTTATGCTAAATATATCTTTTCTGTAGACTATTTTTACATGTGTTTGTGAAACACTATGCCCCCGATGGTACACTGAAACAAAGAAACAATAAACAAGGTTTTAAAAAAAATTGTCACACGAAATATATGTATATGAAATTTCAGAGTCTTATCATATTCAAAAGCTAAACAACAAAGTTAAAGTTTTAAAATTTGGGAGATCAAGGTCACACAGTCTACGACCATGATGTCAAATGAAAGAACTTGTCATAAGAATTATGAAAGCCTGAATTTAATTGTTCTGAAGATACTGGTATAGCCTAGAATAAGTTCTTATGCCCCCGGAATCTTTAATTCGGGAGCATATAGTTTTTGGTCTTTCCGTCTGTCTGTCGGCAAAACTTTAAGATTGGCCATAACTTTTGAATGGTAATTGATAGGGAATTCATATTTCACATGTGTATTCCTTATTATAAGCCCGTTACACTGGTAGCAAATCTTTTGACCCCGGACTTTGACATACATTGTACTTTTCAAAACTTTAACATTGGCCATAATTTTGAAGAGTAAGAGATAGGGCTTTCATATTTCACATCTAGCTAGAGTTATTCCTTATGATAAGACCCTTCCACACGTATATAAACCCGGGGGGGGGGGGGGGAATCAGTGTTTCGCAAACATATCTTGTCTTATAAGTATGTCAAACTCCAAGCTAGATCAAGGTCAGAAGGTCAAAGACAATGTCAATAGGTTTAAAACTGGTATCGAAAAAAAATCTTTTCACAAGGAATACACTTATGAAATATGAGAACCATATCACTCACCATTCGAAAGTTATTGGCATGTTCAAAGTTTCTGACTGACAGACAGACAAGCAAGACAAAACCAGCAAGTCTCCCACTTTAGTCTCGTGAGCAGAATAATCAGTTAAAAGTACGGGTACATGTCTGGGGTAAAATGTATAATCTAGATAATGTGCGTGATGTCTTCAGAAATGTGTCGCCTTCGAGTAGGTTGTGGATACTGATTAACAGACAGACAGACAGATAATTGAACGTGATACTTGTGTCCTATTTCAAACTGCTGCATAGATAATATATATAACAAGATTCAAACTGTAAAACTATTGGACAAACATTTCATCTGACAAAATTATAGAACATGATTTTAAAATCGGCAAACGAGTAAGCATTACTGCTATTTCAAACACGATTTTTAATCACGTGTCATGAATGAAAATCATGCTGGGTATTGTGTGCAAAAGGACTTGTTTGCGATTTGATACCTGATAGATACCCAATTATGTTCTGCGTTTCTAATAATTGATTTATCATGCCTTCATTTTTTAAAAGTGATGCTAAGAGGATTTGGTGAACATCACGTACATGTATCAACACGTCCAATAGATTTACACGTATACGGTGTGTTCTTGCCTAGATATTAAGGACGGGTACTTCCACAGGAGTCTGAAGTTTTTTCAATAATAGAGCGTAAATTAAAAAAATGATAATAATACACCACCTACTAAAATAACTTATTAAGCTCTATTATTGGAAAACCTTCAGACTCCTGTGGTACTTCGCACGATTTAGCCATCCTTAGGTAAGAAAACACCGTATACGTGTAAAATGACATCGCCATGACACGCGTATCTCTAGATCAGTCTTAAATATTCAACACAGCAGTTCTCCATCGTGTCTTGAAATTCATCTTTTCATATTGGCAGATTAAATGAGCACTTGTATGCCTTCTAATCATTGTGTAATCTTTTTCATCTTTTTCATCATTCTCAATAAATGTCAAATAGAATACGGCTTTTTTGTTTGAAATATTTCGTTTTCTGATCCTAGAATGAGAAAATAATTGAAATAGATACATTTTTATCGCTGAATAACAATATTTGTGTAATCATGTTCATCTGAAAATTTACATTTAAGGGCAAAGATGGGAATTAGTTATGTTTAAAAATGGTTCAAATGGAAGTTACGGGTGAAATTAGTTTTAAATTCTAGTGCACATCATAGACATTATGTTTGCCTCAGTATTTAGCCACTTCATTCATGAAATTGGTACTGTTTTAAATAAATTGATTAATAAGGCAAGAACTGTGTGGTATTACGTACATTGTATATTGATATCCAATACCGCCTCTATTCGGAGTTGAACTCACAACCATATCTCATGGCAACGTAGCACTAACGCGCTAGACCACTTGACCATTTTGTCACATGTTGCTAGAAGATGCGCGTTCAACACCCGGAAGGGGCGAATTATGCATTTATGAAACGTCACATAAATGAACTTTCAATAATGAAATTTTAAATTGTTTCAATGTTGCATCAATTCAATTAATTAATGCAAACTCTCAAATCCCTTATAAAGATAACGAAGAAAAATGATAGATTAAAATATTTCAAGTGAAAAATGAATGTTCATATCAAGACACCAAACAACGAGGAATAAAATATTAATAGTGATTAAAAAGAACAACTTAAACAAATATATTGAATTAAAAAGTTTTTTTGGGTTTTTTTATTTTTATTTTTTTTGGAGGGGGGGGGGGTCTTTCTATTTTTCTTAAAAATGTTTTTATCGGTAATTTTTTTTTTATTGGGGGGGGTAATTAGAAATTTGATAAAATCATGTAGATAGCTATTTATTTTCGATAAAACCTTCTTACCTGAACTTCCTCGAAGTTGGTAAACAGCGACCCCTGGGACGGCATGGCTGACGCCCTCTTATGATCCGCCGATCCGTAGTCCACGCCCCTGTGGGAAGGAGAAGAATACGGAGAATTGTAGACGACACAAGGTAAAAATTTATTTGACATTGTTCAGTGTTACACAATTCTACACAATCGCTCGTATGAATGATGCCCTTCTCAATAAAGTTCGCCAAAATGTCCATAATTCCTCTTTAACTCCAATTGTCATTTTAGTGCAGCACACGCGCTATTTTGAGTTTTCTTCCCTTTTTATGATTTGACTTTATTCCAAGTTCGGAAATTACTCACGTATATGCGTCGCTGGCCAATGTAGAGCGCCGAAACAAGACGCTTGGGATATTGACCAAAAATGATCTGGTGTTATAAATCATAGGGCTAATAAATCGTTAACTGTGAAATTTGAGGATCTGTCAGGCATATGATTTGAGAATCGAAGAAACATCGCAATTTTTCCATCTCTGACAGATTCGTTGATTACTTTTTATCCACACCAAGGATATTAAACCCTACCCCTCCACGTCTTCCTTACTCCCCCGCCAACAAGTCGCAGGTTGAATCGTCTGTAAAGTGTTTATTGACATGGAAAATAACCTGATCAGACGTTCGAATTAGTCAAGGAAAATTAAAAGCATTTCGAAAAGTTTTTACAAACGGTTGAAGAAAGAAAAAAAGGCTTTCATGAAGTCCATATCTTCTGCCATGCATCTCCACGTCTAGTATTATTTTTTCCTAAACGTGTTGCACTTTCGAATGCTGTACTAAAACGGCGTGAAGCGTCATGAATGAAAAGTTTCCATGCGAACAACGTGAAGTTGTATAACACAAATTTTCGGTGATTGGTGTTGTTAAATATAATTAACGTTTGAAATGAGCGAATTGTTTAATTTGTCGATTTTGACAGTGAAACCGAGGGATTTCCCATTGACTGTGAAACACTGGTCTCAAAATAAACTCTACAATGTAGTAAAGATATTCCCTTTGGGAAAAAAATGAATTTACAGTAGCATTCTCCAGCAGCGTTCTCCGTATCACTATTTCGTTTTGATTTTATGATTTGGCTTATGGAAATTGAATCAAGCATTTACACTTTCTATTCTTAAATTTAAAAACAAAGAAACAATGGATGATATTTCTTATACCTCGTTCACACGTGGAAAATTTTAATTTTCGCATCCAAGGGTAAAGGACGATAAATTTGATCGTATCATATTTACTATTGAATCTAATTTGCACATAATCACGCATGCTATTTATGTTATCTATATAATACTCATTAGTATAAAAATTGTTAAGGATATATATATATGTACAATATTATTTTTTAAATTGTAAACTTAAAATTTAGCTCATTTAGTCAATGACGCAGTTTTACTAGAAAGTAATCGTCCCAACATCTACAAATCAGCGGTTAAGAAACTGAGCTACCCAGCTGGGCAATGAAATTTAAAAGGAATTTACACGTTTGAATATTGTTTATATCTATATTTTCATTCATGTTTTAAAAAGAAGCCAGCCATTATGTGACAATGGAGTATGCCTCCTTAACTTCATACAACAAAAATCAATAGCTCTGATCAAACCCACAAACCAGCCTACATATAAACATACACGTAATTCGGCTACAGAGACCTGCGAAATTTTCAATATATTTTATAATTGCCAGATGCAAATATTGACATCAACTATATTGCAACAACGTAATTAAACATTCATTTCACAGCAATTTATAGATCCCTTCCAAAAGGCGTAGATTGATATGCTAGGATGCAAAATTTTCGACACGATTTAAAAACAAGTGTATTTTACAAGATCAATTTAATTTTTGGCTTAGAAAATGAATCACGTGCATCCAACACTAAAAACCATTTCCCACCATAAAGGAAAAGAACAAATAATCCCACAAACAGGAAGTATAAGAGAAAAAAAACCAAAAAAATCATCCCCCAAAAAGGCAGTATATTTTTAAGAAGCATAAATTATTCGAAAGCTTCTACAGGAAAAGAAATAATTTTCAGCTGTGGGCTTCAACTCCAAATGTAGACATATTGACGTTTTTTTCTATTTACATATAATAATATTTTACATTCTTATGTCGATTCTATATATACGAGTGAACTCGAAGTAAAAAACGCCATATAGAGTCTTCCACATCTGTTTTGCAGTTTGATATTTTATTGAACATAGAACTGAACAGCAAACTAATAACTCAACTTCATGGCGGGATAATTTCAGCTTCTCCATCATCAACTTTCCAAATAAAATATGTGTAGCAACATTCCATCACCACTTGTATATGTTTTTTATGTCCCTCAACTGATTCGATACACAGGAGCTTGTTCTGCGCATGATCAATTTTGAAATCGAGGTAGGTTACTGACAAACAAGTTGAAGCTGCAGGAGTTTCAACAGTCACGTTTAAAGGCAGCATCTCGCAAATTCTATAACGATCTAGTTTGACAATACAACCTGTCATTGAGTCAAATGCTCAAATTTCATACCAATTGCAAGACCGTTCTTTATACAGTGATTTTGACTATGGATTACTCCATTTACCCGATCAAGATAAAGGGCTTGCGGCGGGTGTGACCGGTCAACAGGGGATGCTTACTCCTCCTAGGCACCTGATTTCACCTCTGATATGGCCATCTTCTAATTTGTATACCGTTTAGGATTTATGAGATTGATCATTGTTCGTTATCTCACTCTACTAGATATGACTGGATGTTATGATATTGAACGTTACAAAAATCGACTCTAAGGAAACCATTCATATTTGAAGATATCAATGTCCACAAAACATTACGATCATAGTAACATGATAAAGCTTCAAAATGTATGTTTATGCGAGGGTTGTCCCAAAATTCCGTGGACAAGCCGCGTTTCTCGGTTTTGTAACGTCACTGGGGAATTAGAATTTTACAACATGAGGAGCAAACAATTTTCAATAAAAACATGCAAAAAGTTTCAATATTGATTGACATTAAATGGGGGAAATGTAGGTTTTTTCCTCATAGAGAAGCATAAAGCGGCACATATATAGGTATAGCAGTTTTGGGAAATTGTGTTGCTTTATCTGAAAACTTTTAAAAAGCCCAGTCCACAGAATTTTGGGACAATGCTCGTACATCTACATTTAGCAAATCCGCAGTACTAATGGTTTCGTTAAATCATATATCTAAATTATAATCTTTATCTGTATTCATTTCTCCCTTGCCCACTGTTTAAATGTATGTATTTTTTTAAATTGAAATCATAATAAATATGTTTGTATTGCTATATAAACAACTAACAACATTAAAAAAAAACTTTAAAAAAAAAAAAAAAAGAAAAGGAAGAAAGTAACATTCGACACTAACGGTTGCTATAGAGTACAAAACATGACTTGGGCTTTGTGCCTGATTTTTATTCCCTGACGTATTGATTCCTAAAGGCAGTCTGTCCTCGACTGCACTTTTAATGGCTGTTGTTCTGTCTTAAGACTGGGGGTTAAATAAATGTGCAAAGAAGCCCAATTTCCTGCCAAATCTTGAATTGCATATATTGCTGTCTTCAGTGTGTTTACTCCATCTTGAAATGGTCTGGAATTTGCTTGCCTGCCACTCCGTGATATCGCGGATATGACCGGGACTACGATAGGCCTTGTCAATCCACGGGATAAATCAAGAGCGATATGATCGGTACTGGTTTGGTGTATGGATTCAATAAAACAAATGGAAAACAATCATCAGACTGTGTTTGTGTCTCTGTTTGGGTTTAACTGATACTTTTGTCAAGTTCCTGTCCTGTATTATGGTGTATTTGGTTTTTTTAATATATGGCGTGTGTTTCCCCCCATTTTTGTTGTTGTTTCATTTGCTTTGAATTTTTAATG
>CAJDSM010014197.1:0-22120 GCA_903981925.1 Ostrea lurida
ATGAGAGATCGATCACATTACTGAAACTTGGCAATATTCGAAGATAAGTTCTTGAATTGTAAATTCAACAACTTCTGAGTTAGTGTTATGAACCAGCATCTATTTATTTAAATAGGAATTAAAAAACTATGGAAGGCACTGTATTACTGACTTGAATGTTATACTTTTTGTACAGTGTTAAAACAATCATTTTTTCAAATGCATCATTACATTTAATTTGAAGATCTGTGCGATTCTCTGATGCACCTGTACACGCTTTTGACACCAGTAACCCCGAAGAATGACCTGAAAATAAAGATACTCCCTCAACAGATCAGAAGTGCTTCCTACTGGCAGATTCATGTGCCATACTGTTGTACATTGACAAAGTCATTCCTGTTGTCCACCTCCAGGAACAATATAAAGATCTTAATATTTTATTTAGGTTGCAAAATACTTCAAATAATATTTTATTCCTAAAGCCCCCATCACACCGGACTACGATCTTACTACGATCTTGATTTTGCCTAAATTGTGACAGGTCGTAGCGTCTCGTCGTGAAGTCTTGGAGGTCGTAGAGAACGTGGCTGGTCGTGGTCGACCAACCGACCGCGCTACATAAATTTGAAATCTTTCAAAACATTCGTGTGAAGTCGTGGTGAAAAAAAGAGGCGTACTGGCAGCGTAGTGGAGGTCGTCGGGAAGACGCAGCGCGGTCGTGTACTAATCGTATTGAGGTCGAGGCACAGTCGTACTAAAATCGTCCCTAATTTATAGCGATAACACTACGTCTCCACGCTCCCGTCACGATCATACCACGATTTACATACGGGTTATACGACTTACTACAATCACCCACGATGCTACCCACGCTCTCTGCGTGCATAACACGATCTTACAAAGGCTATGCACACCTAGCTTACGACCAGCTGCGACAGATTTTTTTTTTAATTGGAAATCGTGGAAAAGCGGCAGAACTAACCATATTCATTTTTGTCACAAGAGCAAGTAGTCAGTCGCAGCAAGGTTGATGATAATGTCAAACACCTTCGGAACCTGCGTCGAAGTTGCAGACAGATTTTGCATGCGTACGAGCCAGTCGCAAATGATGAGTACCACCAATCGTACTCGTACGATCATCACTTGGCGTTTAAATATATTGATTTAAAAAAATCTTCCCGTAAACATTATAATATCAAATGTTATAATGTTTACGGGAATATTTTTTAAAAAAAATAAAATACATGTATAATCAAAACGTCATATACCTGTGTCTACCACAATTGTACGAGATCATTCACCAAATGCGCAGAACGAGAAGTGTAGCAAACATTGCCGACTGATCGTACTTCGGTAAATTTGCCATCATTCGCTATTCGAGAAAACATACGATCCAGTGTGCTGGACCTTCAATTGGAAATTAAACTTTGTTCAGAATGACGGTCGGATAATTGTTGAGATTAGTAAGACAACAATCCATAGATCATCGTCATACATACCTACACATTTATGAGAAAACATGGTGCGAACTTCAAGAAAAAAGAGGAATTGTACAAGATTCATCAAGGCATGTTGCCCTGTAGTAAAGTAATTGATTTATTGGTTATCTATTGTTTATGTCCACTCGAGATTACATGATTTCAACTTATATGGTGACGTCACTGACATACTGGTTGCTGGGTATCTATTCTGACCGGACCACACGAGTTATAAAGCTAATTGAAGGAGAAAAAGTCTGACCCCATGAGTCTTCATGCAAACAAAGCTAAAACTGACACACGTAAAGTCTTAAAAAAGTGGCATACATGACAAGCGATTGTGAGATCTCGTAGAACAGTCGCTGTAAGCGTGGTACCATCGTACCGTGTGTAGTAGCACCGTAGGAGAAACGTAGAAAATCGCATAGATCGTAGTGGCTATGTAAGGATGTCGTGGGTGGTCGTGGTACAATCGTGCATGGTCGTTGGAAAGTCGTAGAAGAAGGTGGATAACTTCGTGAAGGTCACCGATGAGTAGAACGTGTGACTTATGTAAGTCTGTGACTTATTGATGAGATTGATTGGCATTCGTAGTATTGCGAGGTCGTGAGTTGCCTCAACGGCGCCGACCACTGTTTTATAGATCATCACCAGAGATTCTACTAGCGATCATTAGATTATAGTCTGCTTGGTAATTCTTCGGAGAGCGTAGGTGAATCGTTGCACATGGATGTCGATGGGGGCTTAACAAAATGGTTAGATTTCATTGGGCTTATTTATAATTTCATGGATTTTAATTTTTTAAAAGCCCTAACCTTTTGATGGTGGTTTGATTTTTAGACAGTAATTAACAATATTTTCCCTTAGTGTATGTATGCCAATTATTAGTTCATTGCACTTAAAAAAAGTTGTAACTTCCAAAACATTTAAACATTCCTACACTATAGTAAGAACACTTGTAAAAATTTTAGGTGGCTTCGTTTAGAAAATGGAAGAAATTGAAAGTGTACATCACAAGTATTATACAGAATTAACACGTTTTGATCAAAAACTGTTTAAATATAAGATGGCGAAGCAAACAATGCGTTAAACGTAATCATTTTAGATTTCCAATTATAATATATACAATGTTCACATAAGGTATTTCTAATGATCAACAAAAATTTGAACGTCATTTGTTGAGTTACAAGTGAGATACAGCACTTGCAAATCTTTGCAATGTAAACAAAGGCCGTGTCGTGTTTTGTTACCTATATTGAATATCCTATACACGTTCCGTTTAAAGCAGCTTTTTTCATTCTTGACATATTTAAACAGTTTCTAATGTTTCTCACATCACAATTACTTTTATTTTCTGTGAAGCAACCTTTACGTAAAGATAAACAAGGAACGAGCTTTGTTTACATAACAAAGAATTATGAGCGCTCTATATCTCTCGTAAATAAACAACTGATATTCAAATGTTTCTGACCATTAAAAATAACTTGACTGAGCATTTTACATGTAAACATTAAAAGTGCAAATAAAATATATCGCTCAAAACGTGTCCCTGTCCCTTTAAAAAGATTACAAATTATACAGCCCAAGGTTTCTACAACCATGCCCCCCCCCCCCCTCAAGTCATAGTGCGTTTACATTGTATTTTGATATTTTGTACAATAATGAAAACAAGTTTGGTACCAAAATAATCTTAAATTTTATTAGATATTTTCTCTGAAATTGATGATGACTTCAAATTAAATATTTTTCACTTTATATGCATTGAAATGGTTAACTCTCCGATGGGGATCTCAATTGCTCAACGTTCATAATGAATATTGATCATAGGTCCTTATTAAGTTGAAATCAATCTCATAATTCTAATTGGCGAATTTTGAACAGAGCTTTGACACTTTCAGAGAGTCAAACGGCTAACAAGCTTTCAATTACAGATGTATATATTGCAAAACACCACATAAGTTATATCTAGCTAGATATAACAGCTACGATTAAAGTGTTCTAAACAACTGAGGTTTTTTTTCCATAGACACTTACCAATAAATACTATATGCAATGATTTATAAGTATCCAATATTGAAAACATTGACCTATGGTCTAGAATGCCAGGTACACTTAGAGGATGGAGTACTAGGCTTAACCTATGTTGATAATTTTCCAACTGGCAAACATGTCTTTAAAACATACAATTACATCGGCGTAATATAATAAATCCTGTGAATTCATCTAGGATTTGTTTTATTCTATGATTTTATGTTCATTTATTTTTTAAGCATATACCATAGGAGTATATGCAATGTAATTGACATACTGTTGAGATCAACTGACTGACCTATATACATGCATGTTCATGTTTAGCAGCAACTATATTTTAACCATGGCTATGTGTGTGTTGATAAATAGGATAAATATTAGTCATGTTATACATATTCGCACGTAAAACATTTAGCTGTGATATAGCGCAGATCAAAGTTGAATCTAAAAAATGCAGGCTTACATGATGACATCAAGAAACGAGATCACTCTGTGACTTACGGTAAAAAAAACGGATCACTATCTCGTCTGGAGGCTTGGGTCCATCTTTTCCTACCGTCCAATGCCTCCTATTTGTTATGAAACAATCAATCTAGATTAAGTCTTCAATTGCCAGTGGATAATATAAAGGCAAATATAACGAACCAGTGAGCATCTCGTACAGTCCAAATAGAAGTACAACAAGCAGTTTGGGCCAACCAGAGACCATGGACGATCACCAGATGGTGGAGACAGCTGTCTAGGAGAGAAGTAAGTATCCCCTGTGACGTCACACCGCCGTAGCCCACAGTCCTGATCAGGTAAACGAAACAATCCGTAGTCAAATCAGTGTGTGAAAAACGGCTTAACAATGGCTATGAACACATCAGACATCGTGACCCAATTGTTATAACGACCATGGAATTTACGAAATACAGCCTTTAAATGTGACTGTTGAAACCCCTGCAACAACAATTTGTCTGTAAGTAGCCTGCCTCGATTCAAAAACTGATCATACGTAAAACAAGCTCTTGCGTATCTAAAGAGTTGGGAAACGTACACACCATATGCAGGTAATGATGGAATATTACTACATAAATATAGGAAGTTGACAATGGAGAAGCTGAAATAGTCCAGTTTGTCATAAAGTTGAGTAGTTAGTTTGCCGTTAATGCCAATGCTCAGTAAAATATCCAAGTACAAAGAAGACACGGAAGACTCTGTGGTGTTCTTTATTTCTAGTTCGCTGGGATATATTTAATCTACATATGAATGGAAATCATTATTATTGATAGATAAAACGTCGTCAATATATCGAAATGTTGAATTAAATTTCGCTGCTAGAAAATTCTTCTTTTCATGTAGAAGCTTTTGAATGAATTCTGCCTCATAAGAATATAAAAATAAGTCAGCTAATAAAGGAACACAATTCGTGCCCATTGGAAGTCCAACAGGCTGTTGTAAGACCTAATTGCCAAAAACTACAAAGATGTTGTCAATGCGGACCCCCAACATTGTTTTAATATGAACTTCAGAGTACTTGTGTGTAGAATCAGAGTGGAATTTATCTTTTGAATGGCTGGTCACTAAACAAGAATATTTCCTTTATTCATTCTTGTTCAAGAAGCAACTATCTATAATGTTACATAAGCTTGGTATTTATCTGCGGGATGGTCGTGTAAGTGTTGAAAGGTCATATGTTTTGATTTGTTGATATGTGAAAGGTTCTGGAATTTCAAATTCATTAGAATTCTTTAGAGTTTTTTTGTAATCCACATTTGATTTACACCACTTTCTGCGCATATGTAGTTTCACAATAGTCTGAGTTGCTCCTTGACAGCTGTCGATATTTCGTGAGGAGTAAAGACAGGGGCTTGGTGGAACATTTTACTATATCCAGCAAAATACTGTTTGTAAGGATTTTTATGAAAATTTGGAATCCGGTAAAGATACGGTAATTCATATTCTTCCATCCTATTGGCTGGGATATTAAATGTGTTTAAAACTGAATCATGATTTTGAAAAAAAAAATTCGTCATTTGAAAGAGCAGTAAGAGTGTAAGTACGATTACCAAATGTGGAGTTAATGCCACGTTCCTTTAAAATGCAGTTGTAGTAACGAGCCTTACAGACAAAAACAATATTGTTACAAGCTTCGTCAGCTGGAACCAAATCATATTCCTCACGTAACCTATAATATAAAATAGCGAAGTAAACAATGTGTAAATCGTAATCATAGTCTCCCAAAAACATATACATGTATACAAAATCGAGTGTAGGGCAACACGGACCTCCGACAAAAGCAAACTAAGGCAGGATCAGGTGCCATGGAGGAGAAAGCATCCTCTGCTGACCGGTCACACCCGCCGTGAACCCATAATCAAAACAAAGTAAGCGGGGCTACCCGTCATCAAATCTAGTATGTGAATGACAGTCTAACAAAGGGTAAGAACCAAATCAGTCAACATATGACTTAGTGATTATTTGTAATCGCAAACAAGGTCATTATAGCGACCGTAGAATTTGCGAAATGATGACTTTAAACGAGATTCGTAATAACCCTGCAACATCAACTTTTTGGTAAGTAGTTGGCCTCGCTTTACTCCTCCATGGCACCTGATCCTACCTTCGCTTTTTTCGGAGGTCCGTGTTGTCCTACACTCGATTTTGTATATGTTTTTTGGGACTATGATTACGTTTAATAGATTGTTACTTCGCCATATCTTATACATGTATTTTCAACTACATTTACATCACCTGTAATGACATGTCCAGCTGGACTATAGTTGAAAGAAGAAGAAAAAGAAGAAGAACAAGAACAAGTGGGTGGATTAAATATAATATTGTCAATATCTACGGCACTGTAGAGTTTGCTAATAGTTAAAAAGTTTGGATGCAATTGTGGAGGTATATTTGTATGAAATGCAGGGTGGAGACTTGATTTAAAATAGGCAGGAATACAGGACTGGACATTTTTATGACGAAGAATGTTGTTTATGTTTACGGCGTTTATTCCTTTATTAGTGAATTTCAGCTTTATGAACCGGCCTCAAGATTCGGAAGCATTACTATCCGCAATGCAGCGGAGGTTCAAAGATCATGTGAGGGGCAACATCCACAATCATAACATTCAGCCTATATTCTGGTGTTGAAAAATCCAAATGTGGACTAGCTTTAGCATCTTCTAATAAGTCATTCAAAATTCTCAATGGAACAGAGTAAAGTGTTGTGCGGATGTGTTGTGCGGATGTGATGTGGACCTAATTGTTGGCTGACGTAAGGCAAAAATTATTTTTGTTATTTTATTCATTTATAAAACGCAAAATCTATGCGTTTCATTAAAAATGAGCGAAGAGCGACCTCTTGTATGTTTGGTCTTTCATATGAACGATGCCCATGAATTCGTTTACGTCTTTGACATAACTGTGTTTGCTGTGGCCCTGCTTTGCCATGCCGTTCTCCGACATTACACATTTTACTTACCTGCGGTAGCCTCGTTTGGGATTTCAACGCACGGCTTATGAGTATTCTTCGAAAAGGGAGTATTAACGTTCAATTTCAATTCTCTCATCTCAGAATTACAGTAGCTAGGGAAAGTATCTGCTTTTGACACATCTGAAAATTCAATGAAATTCGCTGATGATTACGCAGCTTTAATTTCCGATGGAATGACATATCCAAAAATACACTCACTAAGAATGTTTGTACTGTCCATAGACAACCTCGACAATACACCGGTGTTTGTAGTCTGCTTTCCTGGACTGTGTTAAATTAGAAATTGAAATTTGCAAGTTGTGTTGCCTTTTTTGTTCATGTGCACCAAGTTTTGCGGTTGATAGGTATTTCAAAGAATTTTTATCTGTTAACACACCAAACTTATTTCACAAAAGATCGTCTCGGAATTTCTCTTTTACACTTCATTTAAGAGCTAATAATTTCAACTTTAGACCGCTCATGTTCTTCGCTGATCGCCCATTTGTCTCCTAGTTCCACTTGTGTACGCTATCAAAATTGTACGTCCATTCTCAATCTGTGATAAAACACCCCCAAATCCATGTACATTAGCGTCTGTTTCCAAAGTAAATGGTAATGTGAAGTTTGCATAGACCAGTAAGGGTGCCGTAGATAAGACGTTCATCAGTTTTTTTTTTTAAATGAATTCTTACATTCCTTAGATCATTTATTACCAAACTTTGTTTTCGATGTGATACGTTGTTCTTAGCGAGCTCCAATAACAATTCATCAATTTGGAAGAAAATGTTGATAAAGCGGCTATAATATCCTGCAAATCCAAGGAATGATTTTAATTCTTTCATTACATTGGGCACTTTCCAGCATTCAATGCACTTGATCTTGTTGTCTGTGGATATTGCATCTTTATTTACTATTATGGTCCAGGTATCTCACAGGAGATAGACAAAAACTTGCACTTGCGTATTAATGCTTGCGGAGAATATCAAACACCTTGTCAAGGCGATTTACGTGTTCAAGAAACGTTTTAGAATACACAATGATGTCGCCTAAATCACTTATAAGATATTGAACACGTCCTCTCCGAAACATTGTTGCATGAGATGCTGTAATGTCGCAGGTGCGTTTGTTAGTCCAGAGGGCATTCTATTAAATTCGCATAGTGCGAAAGGAGTAGTGAAAGCGAATTCTTCCTTATCTTCATCAGCTATAGCTATCTGATAGTACCCAGATGTAAGGTCCATAGTTGAGAACATAGATGATCCATGTAAACATCAAATGTTTCTTCTACTCTAGGTAACGGATGTTTTGTCTTTTATTGTTGTCCCATTGCGCTTATGATAATCCACAAAGAGTCGTACCGAATTATCCTTCTTGCAGACCAGTACAATAGGTGAAGCGAATGGACTAGTGTTCTCGCGAATGACATCATTGCTCAATAATTGTCCAATATATTGTTTCAGTTCCTCAAACCGGGACGGACCCCGTGGGGATCCGGGTTAGAATAGGTCCTCAGCATCCCCTTGCGTGTCGTAAGAGGCGACTGAATGGGACGGTCATTCGGACGAGACCGAAAAAACCGAGGCCCCGTGTCACAGCAGGTGTGGGACGATAAAGATCCCTCCCTGCTCAAAGGCCCTGAGTGCCGAGCATAGGCCTAAATTTTGCAGCCCTTCACTGGCATTTGTGACGTCTCCATATGAGTGAAATATTCTTGGTGGGACGTAAAATAATAAATAATCAATCAATCAAACCGGGACGGCGGAATGCGTCTGTACTGCTGAGAGATGGGCGTATTAGTATTGTCAGTGAGATGAATCTTATGGTTAACGATATCCATGCATCCTATGTCGTCATTATCCTTGGAGAAGACTTCAATATGTTTACTTACATTGTTATCAACGATGTCTCATCATCATTGCTATCCTATTTGAACATATCATCTGGTAATTCGAGCTTCGTATCAGGAGCAGTCACTTCTACATTTCCTACACCATGAAAATCAATATCAGAACGTTCTTTTTCAATTTCACATCTGGACAATTTACCAATTATAGTTCGTGGTTTGATATAAATGTCCTCATTACAGGCATTACCAGTGCGTGCCCGCATTTTTTCTTTTCTGATATGAATACAAATATTCACTCTGCGGAGATTCATGTGTAAATGCGCACTGTTGTTCAAAGGGTTAGCTACAACGTTGCCGTCAACATGTAGTCTTGTGTATTGTAGCACTCCGGCGGTATTTGCATGAATATACACTGGAACAGTTCCTAAAACTCTCGCAAAACCTTAAACAGATATTAGTTTACCAGGAACTTTGAACACAGATACTTACCCTGAACAGCCGTCACTACTAACATAGCTTAAAATGTCTTTACATGCACTGATTATATTCATTCCGGTAATACAAGGAACTGTCTCCTTCCGTTTACGTGTCCTTTTTAAAATATTAAGAAACCACGCTGAAGTATAATATTTCCATTGGAATTAACATCAAGTTTTATGTAGCCAATGTACGGAATTGTAAGTCCATTAGCAGCTTTCAGTTGCAAATGACATGTTGGGTTCAACGTTTTTCCAAGTGGTCCTATGTACTTCCGGTAAAATGATTCATTTATAGTAGACAAATTCAATCAGGTGTCCACTAAGCATTGCAAAAAATCTAAAACACTAATAGTCTTTACTGGACACTTGCCCACCATAGCACATGAAAATGAAGAGTCCTAAAGACTATCATTAATTAACATACCCTTATTAATAGATGTCATTTCCCTTAATGTCCTTGGTGTCTGTTTTTGCTCTGCAAGATTTCTAATATGTCCAATCTTTCCACAATTAAAACACGTTGGACTGTTGCTATAACGGCGTTCCGTAGATTATTCCTTTTCACAACGATCCTTTATCAAACTGGATAGCGAGTCAATCTGCTTTTTGCGCTTGGATGATTTTCAAATGCTGGTCTGCTGTAGACGAATCCGGCGTCTAGGGATTTAAATTTGGCTGATAAGTGATCGTCTGTGGCGGTTTATTGTATAAAGCTTTTGGCTCGATATTAGAATGATGTATTGTTTCCTCTTCGCTAGATAATATCATCTCATTTCGTAATGTGTAGAATTCCGTTTGACCATATCTTCTAATTAGCAACCGTTTCGTCGAGCTTCGCACTTCTGTGTTTCTTGATATCTGAAACAAATCCGAAAGTGCATACGAATATCCACAAATGCTTTCATTTTCTTCCTGGTGCCGCTCAAAGAAGCGCTTTTATAATATAATAACGCTCTCCGGATTTCCAAATGCCGCCCGTAAACATACCAGAGGGTTATGACGGATATACACTCTATATTTTACTCCATCCTTAGCCTGACCTTCCAAGTGTGTAAAATGAAATCTGCTTTTTGCGCATATGTCCTTTCACGAGCTGCAAATATCAGTTTCAGATCATCAATCCAATCATCATCGACGGGTCATTTTCAGTTTTAGGTCGACCGGAAAAAGAATTATATTTTGCGACTTTCTGTTATGATTGTTTTTCAATAATGTTTGACTTCGAATGTTTATTTCGTAAAAGTTCTTGTTCTAATTCGTAAACACGATTTTGAAGTTATCTCTTGTTTATTTCCGGAGAGTTTATAAATGCAAAGTCCAGAGATGAGTAAAACTAAATCATGACTATATACAGTTACTATTACATTATGAATACAGTTCACTACACATGGACAAAGTATATCGTACGCTAAATAGACTAGTGAGTTTGATTCACCGTAACGAGTTTCCTGAATATTTCTGGAAAATAATGCATGTATGTTAATGATATTTCTCGCAGTGATCTAACCGAGCAGAAAAACAGATGTTGAGTTTCACATTTTATTATGTATATCAAAAGGCGAAGTAAACAATGTGTTGAAGATAATCATAGTCCCAAATACATATATATAAAATCGAGTGTAAGGCAACACGGACCTCCGACAAAAGCGAAGGCAGGATCATATAAATTGGCGAAGTAAACAATGTGGTAAACGTATTCATAGTCCAAAAACATATATACAAAGTCGGGTGTAGGGCAACACGGACTTTCGAAAAACGCGAAGGCAGGATCGGGTGCCATGGAGGAGTAAGCATACTCTGCTGACCGGCCACACCCGCCGTGAGCCCCTTATTATGATATACAAGAAACATTGACCTACAAAAGCAGACAAAATATAAGTGAAGCAGATATAAATGGTATTGCAAACATGACAATGAGTATTTTGGTAAGTTACCTACAATAAATGTTTTAGCAGAACATCATACTTTATGAAAACATGTGTTCTGTAAAAAAAATCAATTTAGATCTTATAGACTATATACAATAGTTAAATAATGATTAACTTGGACTACAAAAATGCAATAAAGTAGAAAACTTGCAATCAAAAAAACAATGTAAATGAAGACCTTTACTGGTAATATAAATCATATACGGTACCAATATTTAGTGTTGTGGGATACTTTTAATTTAGGAATCTGAATACAGTAATTTGAATCTGTAATTTGTTTTAAGCCAACAGAAACTTTAATACCCAATAAGTTCAAAGTTAAACCCCAGTTAAGTTCCCGTCGAGATTGATGAAAGACCAAAGAGAACTGTCTTGATCCGATCCAAACACTGTTTGTTTTCGTACTTCTTACCTTTAAACCAGAAAGCTTAGAGAGAAAAAATCTAAAGTATCTAAAGCTGAAAAGTGATGTAAAGAGCAAGAGATGTATCATCTGTATACTGGCTTAATGTGTCTTCCTTATCACCGATCATAACACCTTAAATCATATCCTTGGTTTTTTTTTCTTAAAATTACTAGAATTTCAGCATAGAAAGGGAACAAATATGATGCCACAGGATCGCCTTGTCTGCAGCTCCACTTAATATTGATGAGAAGAAACTCACTCTGTAGTTACTGCAGCCTCAAAGTTTGTATCAAGACTCTTAACCCTTTAAATGATGTATTCACCAAAATCAAAATATCTTAAAACTATAAATAAATGACCATGAAATGGAGTCAAAAACCGATTAAAACCCATAGACCTGGTATATTCTTATTTTTTCTATAATGCATGAAACCATATATGTTATTTTTTCCAATGTACCTTCCATTTAGCAGTCCAGGTTGGGTGTCTAAAATTAGATGATCTAAAGTAGAATTTATTTTATTACTTAAATAACCTGAACTGGGTTTATACAACGCATTTAACAATGCAAAAGGAAGTGAAAAATTGTCAAGCTTTTTTCACAATTAGGCAAATACGAGATGATTCCCAATTGCCAAGAATGGAAATTGGAGTTTGGGGTTTTTTTTTTAAAGAAAATACAGTTACATGAAGTTAATTTAATTTCTTTTAAATCAATCCAAAATATCTTTTGGAAAAAAAATCACCACTACATTCATCACTAAACTATACAATTATGGACTGTATCACAAATTATCAGGTCTTAGTAGGGTTATTACCCTAAGAGCCTGATAATTTGTGATTCTCCCTGCTAAAACAGTCCATAATAGTTTTATTATCCTGAAGAATCTAGAGGTAAAAAGTAAAAAAATTATCTTGAATCTAAAAAGTAAAAAAAAAAAATCTTGAAAACATTTCTTGACTTTGATTTTTCATGTAAAACGTCATCAAGATTGTAACAACCTTTTCCACAAAAACGATACGGAAAGTTTTCGATTGTGACGTCATAGTAGATGAGGCAAAACACAAACGTCAAACGTAAACATTTCGCAAGTTTTCTGCGCCATTTATCATCCATAAGGAGGCAATACAGTTGTCATCCCGCGTGTGAGGGAGACATCACGAATTATTTCCCTTCACGTGAACAACCCTGGACCAATAAAATTGACTGTATTATTTTAAAGTATAATAATTTGAGGTTATGAACATTGTGTTTGCACACATGCTTCAGTAGATATTCGTCAATTTTTTTCCCTGGGCGGTTATTAACTTCTAGGATATGGGCATCTTCAAATATGCTATTTACGTACAATTTTAATACAGAAAATATTGTTTGTTTGATTGTACATGTATATATAGTATATTGTGTATATATAAATAAACACTTAAGCTCGCCTGACTTACTGCGCATATGTTGTACTATTTCAGAGTGTATGGATTTTAAAGATAAGTTAAGAGAAGAGTGGAAGTACCGTATATTTTATTACATGTTTAGTTACAATTCCCAGCTGTAGTGATCCTTTTCACTAAACATGTTATTATAAACAATTTCGATGGAATAATTTTTCAGTCAAATATTCTTGTAGGATTCTCGGTCAAGCCGTAGTAGCAGTAAAACAAATCTCAGTTGTGAAAATGAACATATACGATCTGTTATTGAGCTCGTACTTCATACATATTCATACTGTTTTCATAATTTAAAAAAAATCAAAACTTACTTAGATTCTGATGTAAACCGTAGTAGAATTGCACGGTAAAATGTCCTTCAATTTCCTCTGGGTTTCTGTTTGCATAGATATATAGTCAGTTTACGGAAAAGAACAGCCACACTTTATTCAAAGAAGAACGAGTAGAGTACAGGGCACATATTCCACGACTCGGGTATTTAAAGCAGACAAAAAACTTCTTGCAGACCATTTAAACCGCCTCTCAAATTTCAATTGATTTGAGTCGTGTGCAAAAGAATCGATACTGCACATTCTATAATTAGGTATAGCGTCATCGCAGATATGATTGGATGTTATTGTTTGACCAAACTTTGGGCCTGAGTAAACGATGTTATTAGTCCACAACTGGCGGGTTTAGTGGGGGGGGGGGCTAAAATCTTCAAAGATTAGGGTACTCGGGGATTCATTTGTATAATGTGCACACATCTCGGTCAGTTCTTAGGTAACAATTATTAACCTGCCTGTCATTAGCTTGAAAGATAGCAAGGCCGTAACCAGGGGGTGAACTGGGTGCCCGTACACCCCCCCCCCCTTAATTTTAAACTGAAGATACAAAAATCTCTGAGCTTCCAGGGGTTTCGTCCGCTGGACCGACCCCCTACCAGGGCCCAGGCTGAGTCCTATACGGGAATAAAACACCCCCACAGACGCAATGAAAATGCTAAATCCTCTCAGCTTCCGGGGGCTTCGCCCCCTGGACCCCCTAACAGGGCTCATCCTAGATGCTCTAAAGACCTAACCCCCCAGACGCAATGAAAATGCAAAACTCTCAGCTTTCGGGGGGTTCGCCCCCTTGACTCCCTATAAGGGTTATTCCTGGACCAGCTGTGGGCCTGACTAGCAGCCTTTAAATACAAATAGGCGAAGTTAACATTGTGTCAAATATACCTTAGTCTTGTGCCCCCCCCCCCCTGGAAATTCCTGATTACGGCCATGGAGAGGGTGTACCTATGAGGGTTATATGGTTAAATTTACTCCAAAAATCAACTGAAATATAGGAAGCTTCCAGGGGCTTCGTCCCCTGGACACCGACCAGGGCATTGCCCTGGACCCCACTGGGGGCATTAAATGGCGACACCCAGACCCACTGCTTCTGAAAAAAAAATCTACGCCCCCTTAAACAAAATTCCTGGATCCGTCCCTGTTCACCCTAGTCAGCACTTGATAAGTCGCGCTCTTCAGATTTTCAAAAATAATAATGAATGGATATACTTCAGTATGGTATTTCCGAATGAAATCCTTACGCCTGTACAGATGAATGTATAGGCAAAGATAACAGCAGTGATCAATCTCGTAAGACCCTAATAGTATACAAAAACAAGAGTTGGGCAAACACGGACGCCCGGACACATCAGAGGTGGGATCAGGTGCCTACGAAGAGTAAGCATCCCCTGTTGACCGGTCATATCCGCCATGAGCCTATTGTATTGATTAACGGAGTAATTCGTAGTCAAATCAGTGTATGAAAAACGTCTTAACAATTGTTATGAAACACATCAGACAACATTTCACCAAATGGCAGGACATACTGGCAGACTAAATCGTTGTAAAGACTACAGAATTTGCAAAATGCTGCCTTTAAACGTTATTGTTGAAAACCCTGCAACAACAACATGTTTGTAAGTAGCATGTCTTGATTCAAAAATTGATCATACACAGAACAAGCTCTTGCATATCGAATAAGTGTAGGAGCCATATTACACCCTATGCAAGATGATGATGAAATATTGCTACATAAAGTATGGGAAGTTGACAAGTTGAAAGATGGAGAAGCTGAAATCGTCCCGTTTGTCATAAAGTTGAGTTGTTTGTTTGCCGTTAGTTTACCCTTAATGTCATGTTCAATGAATATCAAAGTATGAAGCAGACTTGGGAGACTCTGTGTTGTCCTTTATTTTTATATAGTTCGTTGGGATATATAGAATCGACATATTATTATTTTAAAATAGATAAAACGTCGCCAATATATCGAAATGTTGAATAAAAGGACACTGCTAGAGATTTCTTTTTTTCATGTAGAAGCTTTTGGATGCATTGTGCATTATAAGAATATAAAAACGGGTCAGCTAACATAGGAGCACAATTCCTGTGGGAATTCCAACAGACTGTTGGAAGACTTGATGGCCGTAAATGTGAGTTTAATTACCGTGTAAATGTGTTCATGGTATATGTATTTGTACCTTCAAGAAAACGCATTAAAAGAATGCTCCTTAGTATGAATAATGATATGACGACGGGTGACCCAGTTTACTTTGTTTCGACTACGGGCACACGGTGGGTGTGACCGGACAGCAAAGGATGCTTACTCCTCCATTTCACCTGATCCTACCTTTGCTTTTGTCGGAGGTCCGTGTTGCCCTACACTCGATTTTGTATATATGTTTTGGGGACTATGGTTACGTTTCATACATTGTTTACTTTGCCAATTTACATTATTATGTAATTAAAAGTATGATCAGAAATAGTAATACTTATTTTGTTTGACTGTATCTTTTATATTTTACAACTTATTTATATTTATTATTAAATATTTTCACGAAGCTGCCAGTGTGTGCTAAACAAATTAGTGCACAACGACAAATATAGGAATAAGAGTACCAACCTCCCTGGACTCAGTTGCATGAAGGTTAGTTCACTTTGACAGTTAACTTTCCATTAACTCATGCATTTATATAGTGTTAACTAGACTTTAACTGTTAGTTAAACTTAACTAAATTTCGTGCAACTGGGAGATATTTACACCGAAAGAAGTTCGTCCAAGAAAAATTGCAGGTTCAAATAGATAGGTATTGCACGAATGGTTGAAATCAAAGTAAAAAGTAAAAATATAAGGTACTGAAATAGATAATGGGTTGGAGATGTATTGCAGAGAATGAATTGTTGGCAGAGAAAATTGTAGGGATATATTTTATTTTTCGTAGAAGTGGTAATTGAACGCGGAATTTCAGTATGTTGAAAAAGGGATCAAAATGTAAGCTGTATAAGCAACTGTAAACTATATATTTTAAGTGGTTTGTAGTGTGTGTTTGGAATGAATTTTCAAATGAAGCAAAGAATTTGTCTGAAATTACATTAGTAAACCAGCAAAAATGTTTTAGGTTCGTATTGACTTCCATGGGAAAATAAATAGTACTATTTGCCCTATGGGCACCCCATTACTGATTTGTAATGTGATGTGAAAGTAAAGTAGTTCGTTTTGCTGTTATAATTAACAGATAAGTGTGTTCTTTGTATAATTAAAAAAAATAAGCGTGTGATCACCAGCAGTGAGTAGGAAATAGAATAAGGTGGACCGGATGGCTTATAGGGATACTCACTTCTCCTAGGCACCTGATCCCACCTCTGGTGTCAAGTGGTCCGTGTTTGCCCAACTCTCTTTTTGTATTATATTTGGGACTTACGAGATCGATCACTGTTCGTTATTTTTGCCTTTACACGGTAGAGCATCTTCACAAATCAAGGGTTATTGATTCGTTACCTCGCACTACACATTGACATCAATAACCATTTAAAACATGGGCTCAATTAAGATAGGGGGTGATGCAATACGCTAAATCAAATAGGTAATGAGATTTCTTGTTTCAGATAAAAGTTTGGTAAGAGCATAAAGTATAAAAACTATCTTACACAAGTCCTTTTCTCGTTATCTTGAACATTGTGAGCTATTTTTAGTTTAAACCTAAGTGTAATTGATAATTCACATTCAAGTCTTATAAGTTTGAATTGCTATAAGTGTAAAGGCAAAGATAACGAACAGTGATCAATATTATTTAATACATAATAAGTTCTTAAGGTGTTCAATTTTTTCATAATACAATGGGCAACTTACTTGGACAATCCGTCATTTCCATGTGGCTTGTATTCTAAAACATCAATTGATATTTGTAGCGTGTTATCTGAGAGATTCAAGAACACGTGTAGTCTGATGCTGACATACTTTAATTCTGTGTTCTAATATTCATACACAGCAACAAAGCGCGGGAAATCATTGCGTACTTAGGTTTAACATTACACTATTAAAAGTAGTTCTGATAATAATAGCAACAGTTATATAATGAATAATATGCAGTCATTACAATATTGGTCCCGAAATTAATTTTTGCAAATTAATTTACGGTATTGGCCTTGTGGAAACTGGAAAATAAATGAACACCATGATGCCAGGTGTGTTTGTTTTCGTTTTCGGTCGATTATAGATGCAGTATTATGATTGGCTCTCCGCTACAGGCTGCAGAACAATCATTTACAGCCAATGTTTTGAATGGTGACTAATGTCAAGGGTTAGTGCGAGGTAACGAATCAGTAACCCTTGACTCGTGAAAAGTATGGTAGAGATGTACCTGACAAGGTCGCAGATTTTTGGCATGCCACATGCCACGAATCAGCAGAGGATGCACTGTTTCTACCGGTAGTTTGTTGTGGTGCACACCTGCCACATTGCATAATTTAATGTAATTATCTAAGAAGTACCTAAATGCTAGTGTAATTATGTAGTAGAATATAAATAATACACGGTACCAATTTTGATGCACCAGATGTGCATTTCGACAAATTATGTCTCTTCAGTGATATCAAGTCACTTGGGCGTGACTTTGTGCTGTCATCGTGTTTCATATTTGTACATACATGTACAGTGTGCCGATAGTGTATTGGAAATTTCTTACATGCCGGTTTTGATAACTGTTTGACATTTTTAAATAGTACACAAGTATAGAAAAAAATGAGCGGTATCAGTATTTTTGTAAAAGCCGCTATTTGTTCATTTGTCTAATTTTGTTTGTTATCAGAATACCATTTTACATGAATGATTCATTTCTTATCAAATGTTACTCATAGTGTGGGATCTACGGTATCAAGACATTGTGTCGTGCAGCGGAAATCACATGTGATTTTAACTGTTGAATGAGCGGTGAATTTCACTAGCACCCTCTTCGCCACACACAAAATATTACTTGATTTTATTTCACATCCCAGCGAATTATTTTTTCACAGAATAATATTACAGCCTGGCTAAATTTTTACATTACCAGATGATAGACATTAGAAAAATAAAACTACTGAAACACGATGTAAACGTTATATTATTAGTCTAAGAATTATTTTACCGTTTGATTTAAAATACGCCAAACATCCACTTACATGTATCTCTCAATATAATGACAAGATTGACCCCCGCCCCACTAGGTCCGCCATTTGGATCAATTTACACATACAGGTATCCGAAGGAAAAAGGAGGAAACCGAGCTAATTTTGATGATCAATGTACAAAATAAAAGGAGGGGTATAATTAAAGTGGGGAAGCTGTTTAAGTTGTTGATTTATAAACGTTTACAGAAAGCTAGGGGCTTAATAATACACACCCCGGTTCCAACACCTAGTATATTACGCAGTCAACAGAATTCAATATTCAGGGAAAACGTGACCTTTTTAATAGGTGTTCCAGTTTTCACTTCAGAAATCGTCTGTATGGTTTGTCTGAAGTTAAAATCATTATTTATTAATATCTAACAATCATCAGCTCCAAATGAATATGCTACGCTTGTGCAGGTCTTCGTTTGGTAAATTGTAAGTAGATAAAATGCCAGATTGCTTAGAAATCATCAATGCATTTCCATCTAACAGCATCTCCCTTGACAAAAATTGTATTTGCTAATGATTACATGCTTACCTGTACGATGAAGAATCAACCATACGCTTTTTATTCTACAGGAGCCTAAAATTTTGTTACATGTATACATGTCTCTGATTCGAGTTGATCAATGCTCATATCTTATTAAACTTTGCAGTTGAAACGTAAGAAAAATATTGATTTTGTAAAACTATTACAGAAAAATGTATCGTCATTAGTTATGCACATACATTCCTTTTCAATTAGAAATTTCATTAGGATCTGCGTGTTATGTATATAATGGGTATTGAAACCCTTCAATGTTATTTTCAACATAAATTTTTGTTGTAGTACATAATGTAATACAAGTTTCGTTCTGTCGAAATTGCTTCTAAAGTTATATAATTTCTATCAGGTTTTCCGTTTATCGTCAAGATCGTTTATCGTGTTAAGCGTTTATCAGGTCTTCGTTTATCTTATCGTATCGTGCGTGTATACAAAAAGGCGAATTTAACATTAATCATCCTATCGTGCGTGTATCGATTCTATCGTGTATCATGTCAAGAATAACGTTGCCGGGTTTACTGTTATGCATCTAAAAATAGGTATATAAATATAATTGCCATTTCCCCAACAAAGCTACTGTCAAAACTGTATGTATTGACGTCATTTTTCATTGTGACGTCATTTGATCCTGTAGTGCATTTGGTACTTTCTATACAGCTCCGTCAATTTTCTAGGGTTTCCTTAAACGTCCGCTGAGTTTAACTATACTATATAATCTCTACTATTGTAAATATATCATATTTTTCAAGATTAAGATTTAATATATATTTAAATTCATTCATTGTCTATTTTACTTGAGTAAAAATAGGGGTTAATCTATATCAGTACAATATTCAGTTGTAATGCAGTATATTTTATTCTCTATGATAATTGTAAGATATATAGAAATTTATCAATATGATCATGGATGTGATATTATATGTATATTTTGAATTGTAACTTATAATTAGTTATATTGTTTTGTAGGATAATTTATTAATTTATTTATTCATATTATGATTCATCACGAATAGAACCTACAAAAATCTACAGCCTGTGTTGTGTTATCAAATTCACCACGTTACAGTAGAACAGATGAAAAACCCAGTAAAACAAATAATATTTATTGACCCAGTACAACAGATAATATTTATCTGACCCAGTACAGCAGATAAATATTATTGACCCAGTACAACAGATATATTATATTGAACCCAGTAACAACATATAATAATATTGACCCAGTAAACAGATAATAGTTATTGACGTTGCAAAATAACATACACAGTTTTCTTGAAACATACATCTTTAGAAGACCACGAGTTCACAAATTATAGTGTTTCTGGGCGAGAACGGAAACAAAATTTCTTAAAAACCTTGGAGATGATCAAATCAAGACTTCAGGGAACAATTCCTTCCTAATTAATTTGAATTAAACTTTATAACTGAAATGTATATTATTTACATTATTCAAAAGTATTAAACACAATTATTAATATGCCACAAAAGGACAGGACATTCATGTCCTGTGGACATGTTTCTGGTTATTACATCTACTTCTGGTGTTGAATTTACTTTAAACTTGTTTAAACAAAATATATGCGTCTACATGTACATGCATATTGAACTTCTCAAGAATTAAACTATCTCTAGATTGTTACCAATGAGGTTTTATTGTTCTAATCACACGCAGTGTTGCATTGCCGTATATATTCTATTCGAAGTAAAACGTATCATAACTGACAGTACCCCCTTATGATACATTATACCAAGTAACCACAAACATATTGAAGTAGCCATTTATAGATTGCATTTCTATCCGAGCTCAGTTTGATTTCCGGTATGCTCAATTGTGATCTTCACAAGTTTGTTTGTCAGTTGCCATTGTACCAAGTTGCACCCCCGAGTTCGTTAAAATTGTTCTAGTAAATCATTGACCACAAAGCATTGTTCCACCAGGGCTCGCCTACAAAGAACGCACAGTGTCTTTCGATGGAAAATCATTATCATGACTTTTTGTCGAAAATCTCATATTGTTGTGTAACCCTAATGCGTCATCATGGGTTAAAAGATAAAATTATAGAATGTGAACTTATTGGACAAATATATAATGCATTACAATAATTAACTTTGTTACGTCTTGATCCGTGTCAGATATTACCTTTATTGGCTGGCAGTGAGGAGGATCATAAAGATTTATTAGCTTAAAAAATCATATTCCATGAAGGAGAACGCCCGAGGGGAAACATATTTGCTAGGCTGAATAAAAACTCCATTCGCATCGAACTACCTTGCAATAAAGTGTTTATTTACCGAATAAAAAGCAGGCAACACTGAAGATTGTATAATGAAAAATTCGCGGTAAACAACAATTATCAGGGAAACCTAACGCACTTTTATTTATTATTGTAACAATGAAATCAATTTCGCAAAGTGGCAGCATGAAATACTAAGTGAATTACCACCTGCAATAAGTATTCTCAGATAAAAACAAATAGTTAAGTTAGCTGGGGACACTTGGGTTTGTTCATTTAACTAGAAAGGAATTTCTGAAAAAGTGGAACACGACATTTTGTTTCAGGGTGGACACGACGGCCACGTGACCTGTTTTACAAGGGAATCTTTTATATGAAGTGTATAGAGAATATTTCATTCTAAAATCTCTATCAGCCCGATTGGCCCCACATTAACCAGAGGGTTGATATTGGACACGAGGGCCGATATGCTTTGCGATATGGATCTAGCATGTAACATTCTCTTTGTCATATACTGTAAGCCGTGGTAAATCAAGGCATTTTTTATGTTACAACTCTACAGGCCTGTTTGTCGTGACGTAATATTTTTCATTATTACCTAAAATTGAAGGGGTATTGTTGTTTTAATAGATATTAAACAGTTCTAGCTATGTTGTGTATGCAGTCTGTCTGAGCAATAGAAATAACTTGAAAGTGATCTACTGGACCGCCGGTCAATAGATTTTGAATTTTGGACCAGCGTTCTATTGACCGGCTATATTGAGGGAATCTGATGCATTGCTAAGTGCTGACTATGACGTTCGTGACGTAGCGTTATGCAATAGACTTCAAATGACTTCATAGTTA
>CAJDSM010014206.1:0-20360 GCA_903981925.1 Ostrea lurida
GACATATACATGAATCTATCTTTCAAGTACACGGTCACTTTGGAAACAGAAAAATTTGTTTGAAAATGTGTTCTCTGTTTTCTGAAATTAAGATTCAGTGAATCCTTTTTTTTCTTTCAATCATAACAATAGATAGATAATCAATTCTGCACACACATTCAACTACTCTTAATTCTGCATTCTTAAAAAGATAAACTGTAGATAATTATCTTATTGGAAAGGCACATTCGATAACAACACAAAGCTTTATCTTTACAAAAAAAAACCCCTACTTTCCCCCCCCCAAGAATGAATATTTTTTACCCTGCAATAGATAAGCTAATCAAGTGACAAAATTTCCCCCTATAAGTGACCTAGCTCTTCAGAACCCTTCCCTTCCTCCCATACGTACTCTGTCGATTTCATGGCACTTCTTCAGGGCATCTCCCCACTTCCCCATCCTCTTGTAGGCCTCCGCTGCCTCCGTTTGAAACCACATACATTGCATCTCGTTTAAATTATCCACAGCAGGGACACCTTCCTACAGAAAGTAAGTCATACCATAATGAGTCCAAACAATTCAGGTGTTGATTCCTGAAAACCAATAGCAGGACTTTATCCCCTATTTACCCTTGTGACATTCATTGAAACACATTTCAGCAAACTAAGTTGCCTTTCAGCATGTACTTGGCACACTTGGAATTGATGTAACGATCAGCTGTATCCAGGGACTGGGCTTCGTCCATCAGTCGGACAGCCTCCTCAACATCACCTGCATGCTGTGAAATAAAGTTACATTGTACATGTATTTACATCTGTTCCTTGATGTACATAGATATCTACATGTACATATGCTAACTAAAACCTATCCTCAATACAGTTTTAAACTAAAGAGGAATGATTCCTATACTACACTTGCTTTCTGATCTCATCCTATTCAAATGACTAAGCTGGACAAGATCTTTTCACACTGGATCACTGAGACCTAGTTTTATGTCATAATTTTCTTCACTGGTATCAGACAAGCATTGATGTTGAGCCTAGATATACAGTCAAACCTCATTATCTCGAATTCAATGGGACTGAGAACAAGTGAGACCTAGTGATGTCTAGACCTACCTTGCTCGCAACTACTGTAGAAGCACAAATATTTGTCAAGATTAAAATTTCCTTGTTTTGATTCCAAGAAAAATTTCGTCGGGATTTAATTTCGTCAATTTCAGACCGTCTCTTATTTACACGTTGGTTAAAACATCGTCATGGATTTAATTCGTGTGATTTAGGCTAACCAACGAAATATTGAAATTAAATGCTATGATCGAATATTTGTGCTTCTACATTCTAATCAATTGGTTTGGTAAACACGCTATTTTGATTGGATAATGCCACGGAGGAGTTTGAGGTGTTAATATGAGCGTTAACGAGATGGGGAAGCTTTGAGTGTTTGACGTCAATAAGAATTAGCCGTGACGGTCAAAACATAACAAGATGGTCAAGCTTTCGATTGTGGACGTCAATAATGCTGTGACGAAAAACATAACGTGCAAGCATAAACTTTCATAACAAATTAAGTCAAAAACAAAGTAAACAAAAAAGCAAATTGCTATTAAAAATGGGTGAATAACTACTTCTCATTTGTGTATCTTCGACCGTTAAGCTGATTTCACGGTTTGCAAGACATCGTTTTACCGGCTCCCCTTTCACGCGTCGGGTAAAACTCAGTGTTGCAACGTTAAATCAGCATTAACGGTCGCAAATCACAAATGATTGGTAAGTTATTCCCTAAGTAAATCATTTTTATAAATTGGTAACAAAGAGAATAAAAAAAATTTCTGTCAAGTTCAGCATGTATGAAACCCCTAAAAACCTGAATGAAACTTAGAACTAAGCTGAAAATTGAATAAAGCTCAATATGGTGATATTTTTGAATATTGTTAGTCAAAAGGGTCATGTCATTTATGCAGGATTTTGCAAAATTTGTCTATGTAATAAAGGGGCATTACTTCCATAAAAATTTAGAAGTCCAATATTTCCGCTAAATAGCACAATCATACAATAGATGTTCTTTATGTTAAAATACCAGTTTTCGTTGAATTTGGTTTAGGATAGGTTTCAGAGGAGTTGCGATAGACAGATCATTTATGAAGGAATTTTCTAAGTTTGAAGGGGCATAACTTCTGTAAAATTCAAAGGCTAATATGCGTACAGACACATAATGAGGATTCTTATGTACACCAAGTTTCGTTGAATTTGGTGTGTAGTTTTCAGAGGAGTTGCGATGAAAGCTTATTGGGACGGACAGACATGGAGGAGTGACCCGACTCCTAGACCTGCTTTGCGCCGTTGGCGACGGCAGGTAAAAAGGTGGCTGGGACTTCTAGATTACTTCGGCAGAGCCATGGTATTCGAGATACTGAAGTTCAACTGTAATCCACATGGGGCTAATTGGGCCTGAATGGCAGCTTGTGCAAACCCTTCAAGGGACTGGATTACGTTACAAGCCATTTTCTTTTCTCTCTCAAAAAATCAAGTTTAGAGGAAATGGAAGATTGAAAGTTAATTTGCTTATTCACATACAGAACAAAATTGGGACCAGGAGATTTCTTCAAGAGATTCAGAATTTTGCAAGAACAAACTGTGAGACATCTAAGCCACCTATAGTTGAAATCCCTGAAGAGGAAGATTCCTTTTAATATGAATCTTATTACCTTGTTTAATATGTATCTTATTACCTTGTAGATCTTGGCTTTGAGTACATACAGCTCTATCAGCAGTGGTGTGTGCTCCAGAGCCAGATTGGCATACTCTAATGCTTTTAATGTTTCCTGTTTGTAGTCGTAATGTGAGGCTAGGTAATAATACACCCACAGTACTGTGGTGGGGGGCTCAGATTCCGCACTCTCTGGAAAATAAGACAGACCACAATAGTACAGCACACATCTATCTCCACAGTGCTTCATATAGTTTGTCTCAAGGCATGAATTGAGTACCACATCTTTTACACTTACCTGTGTTTTCGAATTTCCCAAACTGTTTCAAACAGTTCATGTATCCCAACACTAAGTCTTCTACAATCTCAATCTACAATTGAAAACACATTTATTTTGAAACACTATAGTGATTATATCATAATATTACATTAGCTTATTTATTAGGTTTGTTACTTTCTACGGAAATATGTTGGGTTTTTCAATTCCATAGAAGGCAAGGTGAAGTCGAGCCTTCTATGAAAATTGACAGTAACAAATCTAATATGTGTTTTGTTTTGTCAAGAACCAAATATAGACTGCAAAGTATGGTGAAAAGTTAGTTTCCATACCGAAAAGACCCAACAGCCGCCATTTTGCTGTCTATATTTTGCTACTGGCTGCCTAAAAAATTATAGATGGCAGTCACATGACGCATTTCAACCAATGACAGAGCAACATTTTTGTCTAAGGTAAAACAAAATGTGTTTAGAAATATATTACAAATTGAGGTACACGTGCAAAAAGCAATATGTGCTCCAGTATCAATACTATGTCAGTTCGACAAAATTCAAGCCTATAAATAATGTCATTCTGGTTCTCACCTTCGTAGGATCTTTATACAATCTTTTCATGGTGATAAAAAGGGGTGGTACACCTTTGTGGAAAGCTCTTCTTAGATACGCATCGGCCAAACCTCGGAAGGTGTTACCTGTAAATTCAGCATGTAGCAGTAAGTATGTGAAAGCCGACACATTCGGAAACCAATTTGTAGCCGAAAACAGATTTGTTCTTACCTTCTGTAAAATTCAACGGCAGTCTTCTCGGAGCTGCAGCTCTGGGATATAATTGTTCAGCATCTGTGTAGAGTTTTAGGCGTTCCTCCTTAGAACCTGGATCAATAGTGAACATTTACACAATATAAACAAAATCTGAGACACTGCTTTTGGCATAAAAAGTAATATTTACACAAAAAGTGTGGCCTAAAATCATAATCAAGTGCTAAGATCAGTACGCAAATTCAATATCAAATTAAGCTCCAAACAGCATCATCATTTTTTTAGGCAATGCAAGCAAGGTATCCCCTAACAACACAAGACTCAATTTAATATCTATAACATGCATGTATATCTCGCAATTCTAGTTCTCGTTTCTGGAGAAAACTTCTCACATAATTATCCTTTTTTACAGCCCCTCANAATTTCTGGAGAAAACTTCACATAATTATCCTTTTTTACAGCCCCTCATTACTTGGTGAAGGATTATTTACAGTCATCCCTCAGTCAACAATGCTACTAATATTTTTCTCTGAGTTGCTTTTTTTTCTTGTATCTAAAAGAGTAGGCAAACTAGGGCTAGAGCTAGTCTTTTTCAACCACCTTAATAAATATACCAAAGACTAATGTACGTAGAACTTGTATATGAAATAGTGCTTGATAAGTGTTCTGTCTAAACTGACAAATTGGAAGAGGGCAATACTAACAGGCTACTGTCATTACAATTTTAGCTATCCTTTGATAAGAATCAGATAACAGTGATCTATGCTTTAATGACTCACTTGGTTTTACGGCTTTCTCCAATCCAGCATAGTAGGACCAGTTCTCGGGATTTCTGTTCATGAGGCTCCTGTACATATCAGCCGCCGCAGCAAACTTCTCCTTCTGCAGCAGCAGCTCAGCTGTTGTCAAATTAACACAAGAAATGTTTACTAGCAAAGATACAAGTCAAGGGTGAAACACATATCATTTAATTTTATTTCACGTGATCACCTAGCGCCGATTCTCATTGGTTAAAACACCTTTTAAGAATTGAGGTGATTTTTCGATCACGTACCTGAACAAGTAAAGTCTAATGGACATTGTTTTGTTGTTGTAATATAAAATTAAATGATAAGAAATAAATCTTATATTTTTTCGGGTGATGTGCAGGTTATCACCGAGAATTTAGACGGTAAAACTTTGATGAGTTTTACCGTCTAAAATTCGGTGATACCTGCATCACCCGAAAAAATATAAGATTCATTTCTTATAACATTACTACAGGTTTCAGATACTATTTAACTTACCCATCAGTGATAACTATATGTTTCAAGCTAAATTCCAGTTTTATTTAGGATAGAAAATAATATAATTCAAATACAATATGATTCTCCTTTACATACATGTACCATATATAGCCTGCTTCTGTTTTAAATGTCTATTGTGTGCATGTTATAGGAATATTGCCTATGCATGATTGGTGAAGACTTCATTTGTCAATACAAATGCAGAAATTACTTGACCAAGACATCTATTCTTTACATATCAACACCTTTTTACTTTTTTAAATGATAATAGGGGTTTTAACATGAAAATTAAAATGTCGATTTTAGCACCAAGTTTTATTACACACACTGACAATGTAGATTATAAGAATCCGATCATGGAGATATCCATTTGGATTGGAAATCTCCCAAGGGGTTGGATATTTCGGTCAGGGACGAGGCTTGCCGAGTCCTGACGAAATTTCCAACCCGAGGGTGAGATTTCTGATTCCACATGGATGAGCTCATGATGGATTTTTTTTCTCCATTAAAGCTTCATTCTACGTAATTTCACTAGATAGAAATAAAACTCAAAAATTTAAATTGTTGAAAATTGAAAATTTTAACATTATTTTTCAAACAGATCGTAATTTTTCAGTACATACTGTATGTATGTACTTGCGGAAATAAATGATTTCTACAGCAAGTAGGGAGAAAAATTAAATATTTTAATGGGTTTTTTTTTAATCATAAATTAATGCGCCTTTGAGAGTAATTAGTAAAATATAAACGAATTGAGAAAAAAATATTAATCAACAAATTTTATTCATTGTTTGCTGTTTACAAAGAAACAACTCAATAGAAATTAAAGAAATCGAAATTCTATAAAGAATTCAGAAAAAATCACAGCGTACTATTTTATCTTGTGTAGTCACACAAAACCGCATCACTAAAAACGTTTCAATCGGAATCAAAACGTCTCCGTTTCTGTGAAGGATTGTTGTGGATATTAACCTCAAATTGGCAATTTTGGATGGTACTTCCAGCGGAAAAGACCCTTACAATGTTCTCAGACCTTCTAGTGACTGACTGCGTTTGCGCAGTGCAGTAGTCACTAGCATTTTTCCGTGCCAACAGATGCATACCGGGCTGGGGGCGGAAGGGGGGGGGGGGGGGTGCATGTGTACGTTGGTTTTCACAAGATGTATTTGCGGACAGAATAGAGGAAATTGCATGTTTATGAGTGTTATTTAGTGTACGATAGTTGTTCAGTGATCCTGGATTTTTGTGACCCGTAATTACACTTTTCAAGGAGGGAATTGGGACATTGTTGTCCGTCATTTTCTGGACTAATGTTTTGCTGACGCTCGTGTAAGTGAATTTTCGATCTTCAGGTAAGCCAGCTTTTTTAGCTAAAACTTTTATGGGAGACTCAATTTTATTCTCCCGGTCACTTAGAAACCATCTTTTCATCGATCCGAAGATTTTTGTTGTTTGTAACAACCGCAAGTAAAATAGGTTATCGGGGTTGCTGTCATAATGTCTGGGGTCTCATTGAGCGATAAAAATCGTACATCGAGCTCGCTGGGGATTGCGTACATTCGGGGAGGACAGGCTTGTGTTTTCGTAAATTGTTCGTATAACGGGAGGTGGCATATTCTTTTGAAAGTTCTTTTTTAAAAAATAGCAGACGGATTTCCCCTAAAAGTAGTCCGACTTATCGAGTCACGTGCTCATGTGAGATAGGCGGATCTCACGAGGCTTTTCTCACATGGGTAGTAATGGGAGAAAAAAAGGTATCTGAATATAAGACCACCTCTTAAAATGGCTGATTTTCCCATATATTTAAGAAAAGATTGTAATGATCCCAATGGGACCATTTTTGCTTTAGTTTGATTGCGAGCAAATGAAAGATGTGAAAGTTATCAGAGACCCAAGTCTTCGTTTTTGTAAAATAATAAAAAAAAAAAAATGAACATTGCAGCCATTAATATATATTATGTGGTCTGCACGAAATCCTCACCAGCAAACATCTCACGTACAATATATCAGCAAATAATAAAGAAATTTACCTTTAGTTTCCTCCACTCCTAACCTGTCAACGATTTGCTTGTCGTATCTCTGGAGATGATTCAAGGATTCATCAATCATCCCTGCCTCTCTCATGATTAAGTTCTGATACATCAACAATTCATTGTGCTCATAGTCTAAATTCTTCGGCTGGAGAAAAACAAAAAGATTAATAAACAACAAACAGGATCACTTATTCATATTTCACATCAAGGAGTTGTAAAGAAAGAATTTGCCATTTCCTATACATTTAAAGGCGAGAAGTTTTGAACCTACAATTTGCGTCTTTCGGAACTCCTCTAGGACATTGAGGGCCATGTCGTAATCCTCTAACAGATGATAAGCCATAGCATAGCCAATCCATGATGCCCTCTGTCCTGGTCGCAGCACCAACAACTGATAGCGGGTTTCCTAAAATGTGTAACCCCACAAATATTATAGTCAAATAATTTTACAACCTTCATTCAATTCAGGTGTAAACTATCACAGAATGTCATGAATGATCGTAAACTTGAAATCACAAATTGAAACCTGACAAGCACTATGCATATCCAGCATTTTAAAATAATGGGGAACCAAACTTCCATTTTTTCAGGTGCACTGGCTTTCCTACTTTTCTTGAATTGACTAATTTAAATCCTGTTTCATAATTTCTTGAGATTAACTGCAAGTTATTTCTTACAAAGTAAAATGAGCAGTTTATCAACAATAAGGTATGCTTACCCTGTAACCCTCCAGGTCTCTCATTTGTATTTGAAGCAACGATAAATCTCTTAAAATTTGCAAATTGTCCTGAAACAGTTTACATAAAAACTTAGGTGACATGAACATGCAGAGTTATACATCTATCAAGCTAACAGCTTTATAAAAAATATTCTTCTTACATATTAGTTTGACAATTTTAAATTTAAAATGTTTCCCAATACAATGCAAAAAAGAATGATGGTACAAATTTTTTAAAGATTTATATATTGTTTATATTAAGATATGAAATTGTGTCATTACTTTATCCCATCTGAGGGCATTGCGATAGGCTTTAATTGCTTCGTCATATTTCCTGTCCGATCGTTGCAGCAATCCATAAACATGCCAACCTATTTACTGTCAAGGCAAACAATTCAATAGTTTCTTTTTCTTAAGTCATTGTCGATTCCTTCTCTTTAGATTTCAAATCATTACCATTATTGAATACAAACCTGTAATGTTCAACCTGTGCAATGTACATCAAAATACAAAGATTTTCATGTTTTAACAACGAGAGGAAGAAACAAACTTCCTGTTTACATGGTTTACTTGTAAATTCTAACATGAAATGTATATATTTGTACACAGTGGAAATTCCAACACTTAATGTACATGTATGTATTGTTGTTATAATTACAAGTTAGACCAAAATATAAAACACTACAACTAGCCAGAACTTCTATTCATTACATAAATCCATCAACACAAAGGATACAGACATGACTTTTGAGATCATTTCGCAGTCCTCTTCTTACATGTTCATAAGCTTCTTCCTTTTTACCAAGACAATTTAGGGTTAGGCCCTTCATGGCCAGGGTTTCTGTAAACAAATCAAATATCCCCTCCTCAGATTTCTGTTACTGATAAAACATTGAACTTAAATGAGAACAACTTAGTTGAAGATTATAAATACATCATTCATTCATTAATTATATCCATGAACATTTGTATTCTCTTACCTCCATGTTCAGCAAATTTTGAATTTGTTAAAATTTGCTTTGCAAATTTCAACCCATTCTTATACTGCTTTTGTTCATAACATTTCTGTAAACGAAAACGAATATATTTAGTAAATGTTACGCTGAAAATGAATTATAAGTAAATGAAATATTGGTAAATTGCACTACAGACTCATTTTATAAAGACCTTCACAAAAACTGCAGCCCCATGTCAAAATAAAGATCCCTCCCTGCTCAAAGGCCATAAGCACCGAGCATAGGCCTAAATTTTGCAGCCATTCACCAGCAATGGTGAAGTCTTCATTTGATTGAAAAATTCTCAAGTGGGACGTTAAGCAATATATCATCAATTAATCATTCTGCAGAAACGAACTTAAAAAATTAAACAATTACATGTTGCATGAACTGTGATTCATCTATGATCTAATGCATCCATGGTGACATTGACTGCCAGATCGAATTACAAGTATCATCAAAAAAGGTGAAATATCCAATTCCATACAAGCCAGAACACTTTCACATGAACATACATTCAAATTAAAACAAACAAGGTTAATCTATATACCCCAACCACTATGTGGTGGGACATATAGAAGACCTCTCTCCTAAGGACCTATTCTTGTTTAACTAACATTCTTGCAATCCAACTTGGAGAAAACCAAAACAATTCTGAGTTAATAACTGCTTTGTCTTATTGTAGTACATACACTTGGAAAACTTGATTGCCTTTGCTAGATCAAGCTGGGCAATGGCGCCAATGTAATTCACTATCCTCCCTATACATTGTGTAAGTCCTTACCAACTGTTCTGACTTAAAGTATAAATGCTGCCAAATAAAAATGATGTGTTTATATGATGCCACCCACACAGATTATATGAAAACAATACAAAGGCTTTCAAACAATGTTTGATGATGTTAAATATTAACCAGCAACTTTACATGTAATATGTAATATGAGGAAAAGTGAAGGTTGTGCTAAAAAGGGGAGATAATTCTTATTGATTATTGACATGAATAGGCAGAGAATACAAGCAATCATTAGCATGTATTTTTCAAGAAAACCCCTCCAAATATACATAAAATGGCAACCAAAGGTGAAACACTATTAAAAAGAAATCTCAACAAAAATAGCCTATTGCATGCAATTTGTTACAAATCAAATTCAAAGCATGTAGAATCATGTACATGTTCCTGTCATATGACTATGTATGAACAATGATTTTGTATAAGATTATCAACTTTGTATCTGTAAACGTGTCGATAAAATGCAACTTTTTGTCCATATATGTCATGCATTCATAATATTCCCTTTTCATAATTAGGGTATACACGAGAATGACATGTACATGTGCAAGGAAAGTATAGGACGGTTTGGGCATTTATCTGAGTAACCATGATCTAAGAAATTTTAATACATGTAATCAACTTGTAGGCTTTGAAATACAGAATGCGGCAAACTAACATGCACTGCTAAAACGGATGTTGCAGGTCGAGGCATTTTAGTCGCCCAGCCCACAAAAGTACACGATTACAATCCATTCAACCGTACATACCAAAATTCTTTTGAAAAGTGCATTCTCTTTTGGTGGTAGGGGATTGCTTGTTGGCATTTTGGTGATATATCTGGGTGTTAATTATTGCCGAGGGCAACAATTCCCATGGAATCAACAAATCAAACCACGAGGTGGAAAATTTCAATATGGAGGTATCAAATCTCGCTGTCCTCTCGCGTTTGATATTTTTTGCCAGGAAACAAATATTCGAGATTTCCCTAATAAATTGATCATGAAATTGAAAAAAATATTTAGATATATGGATGAAGAAGTAGCATAATTTGACAAACTTAAATTATTTTTTCTTTATCTGCAAAAGGTATCAGGAAAACGTTTCCTTTTGCTGAAAATTTTCATTACATTACAAGCGCTTTTTTGAAAAAGACTTCATTTTGACAATAAGAAATCAGCTGGCGAAATTGTCCAAAGAAAATATAGAAAAGGGAGGGCATAATCGATGATGTCATCTTTTATTTTTTGGTAATAGTCTCCCAAAAGATTCTTTTCGATAAGTTAACCAACAGAAGCACGATGACAGAGAACCAGAGCGCGGCAGCTTCTCCAAATAAAGATCCGTCTGTCAGCGTCATAGAGAAGCAGGCTCAAAGACGGATCTTCAAGATAATCGTAATAGGAGACTCCAATGTCGGGAAAACGTGTTTGACCTACAGATTCTGTACCGGAAAGTTTCCAGATAAAACAGAGGCAACTATAGGCGTGGACTTCAGAGAAAGAACTGTAGACGTGGACAAGGAACAGATAAAGGTATTATAAAAAAAAATCTGGAATATTTTCATCTTCTTTCAGGAAGTTGGACATATTTGAACTTGCCCATTTTTAGATATATGTAGTCCAGCTAGTCCCGCCCCCCCCCTTTTTTTTAAGGAATAAAACTGTACATTTGGAAAAAACACTTTCTTTGGGTGTGCGTCTGAACTGTTTATTCAGATTTCCTTCATGAAGTGACTGAGTGTCAGTGAGTGATGATGATCTCTAGAAGGACACTCTGCAGGTCCAGCACAATCTCTTTATCTAGCTATATAGAGAATATTACATGCTAAAATCCATATTGCATGGCATATCGGCCCGAGTGGCCCCATATCAGCCCGAGGACCGAAGGCCCAAGGGTTGATCTGGGGCCTGAGGGCTGATATCCAACAGTTATCTAAAATAGTAAAAATACTGGATACAATATAAAAGTCGACGATGATCAAGTGAATGATGGATTGTCAATCATGAATCCCCATTGTGAATGTATCTTTAGTTACTTTAACATGCATCAACACACACAGGGTAGATGACAGTTGTGAGAACAAAAGGAATTCTTTTTACATGAAAATTTTCAAAAGGACTTAATTTTGTCATGAACTCTAATAAGAGCAGTGTTCTGGTTAGTTCAAAGTATAAACATGTTCCAATATTATATTGTCCGACTTTTTAGCAATGCCATTGTACTTATGAAACCCGATGTAATTCACTCTTATCTAAAATAGCTAAATCAAGCTATTTAAAATAGCTTGATCTAGCTATATAGCTTGATAAAGCTCTATAGCTAGATAAAGAGATTGACTGGACCTGTTCTGATCACAGGGACTTTTTACACATTTTGTTTTCAATGGAAATGTTTACCTCCTTGAAGGAGGTTATAAAATCAGCAGCTTTTATTTATTTGTTTGTGGGTATGTCTGTTAGCTACTTCATGCAAAAACTAATGGTCAGATCACTTTGAAAATTGGTACACAGATGTATCTTATTCTAAGGAAGTCCCATTAAATTTTGGTGGCAATTTGGATTCAGATCTTGAATCAAGACTTTAATGTAACTTTGGTGGTGGTCTGTAATCTCTGATTGCTATTGTTGTATATATAAATGGAAAACCCGTACTCTGAGTGAAAACCAAAGGAGACAAGTGGTGGAAAGCCCCTTTATTTGCCTTCTGCTTCTTAGCTTGCCAATACAAAATCTCCACTCATAAACATGGTAAATCAATGTAATGTAAAAACGGAGAATTATAAATCAGCTCTTCTGAATTGTATAGGAGTGTATCACAGAGCTAGAATTATAGATTGCCCAAAAGTGATATACGTTTTCATTCATACCATATTTCCCTGGCACAAAGGGAAGAACACTATTCTTAATGAGAAAATAAATGAATGAATTGTTTTATACGATCTTCCTCTCAAGAACCACAAGGATGCAGTTGGTTTAATTAATATGGAAGTGTCCTTGTATAGCATAGATTATATTTCCTTCTGACATCTTCTATTTATATTTGCCATTTTTTTTCTTTTATATGACAATACTAACGATTTGACATTCAACTTTTGATGATATGAAGTCGATCATGTGATCAGACTTTCTTGTTTATGAATACATGCAATCACAACTTCTCAAGCCAGGTGCATTTTCACCCAACTTCTTGCTTAAACAGAAACAACTTTTTAAAAAAACAAACACACACACACATATATCAGAATATTTATGTACAGTTTATTTTGTAAACAGACAAGAATTCGATCTATTGATAAAACAGAAATATTAAACATATCATTCAGTAGTTTTTTCATTTTGAATACATCTGCAACTATAAGCCTGAATCTTGAACTTCTGCAATAAGGCAAATTCATGCAATGACTTTCAAAAATGAAATGAAGAAATAAATGCAGGCAGAATTGTAGGCCTATGATTTACTGTATGATGATTGTAACTTGTTTCCGGGCAACAGCCTTCATGCCATGAGTGAGAACATTTTGTTTCCCTACTCCAAGTAAGGAAGTGTAGCGGTCAGCCGGGTTCGATCTCCGGTGGCCAGAAAGCTCAGTTGGTAGAGCACCTGACTAGAGATTCAGGGGGCCCGGGTTTGAATACCGGTCTGGTCCATTGCATTTTCTCCCTTCCTGACCCTTGGATTTGAAAAATTATTGCTTTCAATTTTAACCTTTTGAATTTCCTTCATTGGACTTGACTGTAGGCGGGGGCATTTGTGTTGCATCAACACATTTAGTCATTTTCTACATGTTGTCTCATTAAAAGTTTTAACACTCTATTAAGTATTGGATTTTTAATGTTATATTATTTCTTCTGTTTCTTCATTGCAGCTGCAGCTTTGGGACACTGCGGGACAAGAAAGATTTCGAAAGTCCATGGTTCAGCATTACTACAGAAATGTTCATGCTGTGGTGTTTGTGTACGATGTCTCAAAAATGTCTTCATTTGAGAACATGCCAGGATGGATCGATGAATGTGACAGACACAATCTGAACAGAGACATTCCCCGGATTCTAGTCGGAAACAAGTGTGATATGACTGATAAGGTGGCAGTAAACACAAACCTGGCCCAGAAGTTTGCCGATTCTCACACAATGCCTCTGTTTGAGACGTCAGCAAAAGATGATGAAAAAGCAAACCATATTGATGCTATATTTTTGACTCTCGCTCACAAATTGAAGAACAGCAAGCCTATGATGTCTCCATACGTTGGTCCGGGTGGCTATCCCAGCAATGTGGAAGTGGTGACAGTGGGGAAATCTGCAGAGTCGAGAGGTCTCCAGAAAATGGCTGTGGAGGACAGACGAGATCAGTGTTCATGTTAACAAGTCAAGTGATGGTTACACAATGCAATTAGCAAAAAAGAATGTAGACCAAAGTGGAATCCACTTGATGTGTAAATTTCCTGTGTACATATTGATTGTCTTCAAATCATGATGGCCAGATTCTAACTTCTTGATCAAATAGTTTTCTCACATTAAATCTTAATGTGCTGGGCTTACTCTGTATTTAGTGATGTATTTTGCTTCATATTTCAATTTCATTCATAGATACCTAGTAGTATCAAACACTTGGTCTGCTGTATACATTTTTCAAGAATTTTAGTTGAAGGTGAAATGGTTGTTTATCATGTTTCAGTTAATTTTTGTCATGTCAGTGTAAATTCACCCAAAGTATTACTCAAGGATTTCCCCCCTGTAAATCTACTCATTTTTGTGAGTGTTTAACTTTCGTGGTTTTCATATAGTACAGACATAATATTGTTAAATCTACAGAAGCTATCATAAGGAGGGACAGCTCTTTTCATTGTGAAATCAAAGGTGCCATTTCTCAGACCACAAAAAATTGACCCCAAACTACAACNTCAAAGGTGCCATTTCTCAGACCACAAAAAAATTGACCCCAAACTACAACAAATTTACCCTACAAAAATATATACTGTTGTTTTTGTTATTGTAAATCTGTGATGATTTCATTGAACTCTTGGGTAAGGTGCATGCAGAATTGAACTATACATTATCTGTATTATTGCAGGTTATTTCATCATGTGTTGTATTTGACTCAAAGGTACATACAATATACTAATGTCTTTTGTTATGAAATGAATGTGAAATTTATCTTTATCATGCATACTCAGAATATCATTTTGAATATTTGTAATTCATTTCTTTTAAAAAATGATACCAAGAAAAAGAAAGAAAAAAAATCTGGGAAGTTAAATTCCATCATATGCGCAAATTGTCTGCTACATTAAATGGTTTTTAATTTTGAAAATTTGTAATTTTGAAAATTTCAAGTTTTAACAATTACAAGATGTTTTCCAACAATCAATGATGCATTGGAATTTTCACCCGGCTGTACCATATGCTCCTGTAAGCTTTCATTGGAAGTAGTCCTGTCATCTGTAATGGTGATTTCCAACATGGCTATTGGGCCTTGATTTTGGCTGAGACAGTATCTTTTTTTTTTTATCCAAAGTAGCTATATCACCAAACTTGCCACCAATGTTGCTAATTTTTCAGAGTATAGGCATTCCAACATAACAGCTTGTGATCATTAGAACTAGGAGTTAATCTAGGTTATGTCTACATTATGACTACGGCTGTTATATATCTTTAATATAGTGATTTTCAGGATATTTTAAAAGTGGTCAGAATCTCCAAGTCATAATGATTAGCTTCACATATTTTTTTGTATGATATAAGTGGCCCTAATATTTAAGATTGTCATCTTTGCCATAAGTTTTCGGTCCACTCCGCTCTCCACAAATGAGAGGTGAGAGTAAGTGGAAGGCATGTTGTTTTTGGTGTCTGACATTCTCTTTGTTTTTCTTTTGAACTATATATACACAGTAGCTNTTTTTGGTGTCTGACATTCTCTTTGTTTTTCATTTGAACTATATATACACAGTAGCTATGATAGAGGTTCTCAGCTGGGCAAAGTGAAAGATCAAGATTGCACTAGCACATTTCAACTCATTTGATATAGTACATGTATTTATATAAAAACACATTATGTTGATACCCTCTGTATAGTCAAGTATGACACAAAGCACAACTTCCTTTATTAATTTCTATTAGAATTGGTTAAAGAGAATTGCTAGAAGGTGATAGTAACACATGTGTATTCTAATCAGTATAGCTGTTGCACTCTCGGTGAGTTGGGGAGATATATTGGAATAACCTTGTTTGTCTTTATGTCTGTTACAGAAGAGATTATATAGTTGGGTGGACAATATTGATGTATGTAATATGTTAGATGCCCATACATGATATGGTGCTTGCGTGGATGATCAGAGGAGGTAATGACGATAAATTTATGGAACAAATTAGGTAAAAAAGTCATCAGTCTGCTAGTTATGTTCCCCAAACAAAGTTTGGAACATAATTGTTTTTACTCTGTTTCTTATTATTATATTCTTCTTCTTATTCTCCGGTATTTTTGTCCCGAAGTGTTCTCAGAACCTGTACAATGGGATCGATATGAAACCTTTTTAGGATGATAGTATATCATCTGAAGGTGTTCGGAACGATAGTCATATTTTCTGAAAATGCATGCACGTGCATTGCATTTTTGGCTCTCCTAACTTCGGAATCAGTCTAACTTTTTTATTCTTCAATGAAATCATTTGATATTCACAAGGTAGGTAGAACTTGGACCCTTAATGATTGGTATGATCAAAATTTCGAATTGGCACGTGCGTGCACGTGTGTGCTGCATTTTGATTGGATAATACAAAATGCCTGTAACTTTGTGCATAAATAAAGATAATAAAAATGATATTCACAGGCATAGTAGACAGTATAAAGTTCTACACAGTGATGTAATAAAAATTGCAAACGCGCATGCGCATGCACGTGCATCGTCTTTTAAAGTCCAATTCTCGATTGACCATAACGTTTTTTTTCTCTGTTTGAAATCATTGTGAAATTGATATTGTGAGACATCTTGATGGTCTTAATAGAGGTTATAGTCAAAAATTCCATTTCAGCACGTGCATGCGCGCTGTGCTGAATTCTGATTGGACGATTTTGTAAAATTGCCGTAACTTTCTTTAAAATGATCCAAACAATATCAAATTAATACTGTAGTATATCATTGAAACGCTTTGAATGGTATCAAAAGTAATACTGCTATCGTACTCACCGTGCGCGTGTGTGCACGTGCATTACTTTTTCGTCTTTTCTCAGATACTAAAATTGCCTATAACTTTCGAATTAAAGACTGAAATCAATTCAAATTTTTACTGTAGGTTTATACATGAGTGCATAAAGAATGGCTGTCAAGAAAAATTTACTTTATCAAATTCGCGTGCGCGTGAATGCGCGTGCATTGTAATTTCTGATGTCTAAAGTGTATACTACTCTAGGAGATCTTTCCATTTTGAATGAATAGTTTTGAAAGTATATTTCAGAAATGTATTGGGACTCTTTGTTAATTGGTGATGTCAAAATCATTATCGCCGCACATGCTCGCACATGAGCCATGCGTGTATATGCACGTGCAATTTTCTATATCAATATTCGGGCTTCTCGTTCCACTGTCTTTTACTGAACGTTAGAAAGTGGTGTCTCATGTACAGATTGGTATGGTAAAAATCGGCTTGCATTAAAACAAAATGACACCACTTGCTGAATGGGGAATGTTTGGGAACATCCGTAACGGTCCCCGTACAATTTAGTACTGAGTTTTGTGAAGAATGCAGAGAATGTTGAAAGCTGGACAATACTTTGATCCATACAAAGATTCCCATTTCTTAATTGTGCAGGAGTCAAAGGAGTTTCACTAAGATTTGGGGAGAGGGTATGTTCTTGGGTTATGGAAATGGTACATTGAATAATGTTAAAATGGAATTCTCAAGAGCAATATATAGAAACAAAACTGGTTATCATACTGCGCATGGAAGATATCTCAGCCACCTTAAGACAATACACAAGTTACCAGAGCAAAATTTTTTTTTTTATTTTATTATTTATTATACCAGAGCAAAATTAACTTGTCTTACAATGCAGTGGGTTGGTTTTTTTTCACAAGCTTTCACTTGTTTATCTTATTTGATTTTGAAAAGACCCATATTACTCTCATTCTTAAATGCTGCATTGACATTTGGTAAAGGAATACTCCAAAACTTTTTGATTTAAAAATCTTGTGTCTGAATCTGACAGATGTTTGATTTGACATCTGTTGTGTCCCTCTCGGGGAGGAAATGCTGTAGAATTGGTTGAACTATACAGGTAATGTAGTGCAGTAAAATACACAGATTGGAATATTTTGCACAAGCTTTTGCTCTGACAGAAATGACTTGGCCTTCATTCACAGTTGCTTAAAAACCCTCGATGGACTTTCCTGTGATCACGTACGCTATCATATTCAAAATGTCTTTCATACTATTATTATAATGATTTTGTCATTGTGATATGGTATGTTTTATATGTAACTGCATGCGCTTTGAGGAAAGTTGTAATAGCTGAATGCATATACCTCTGTGGATATTCATATTGTAATACTGAGGTGGTACTGTGTGTTGGGGAGATTATATTACAAGTGACTAAATTTGTTGTGTAATTATAGTTCATAGTATTAAACAAAGTAGTTTAGGATGCTTTAGAGGTGAGGGGTGTTGATACACATATAGTTTAGTGTATAATTAACAGTACAAACCTCATTATCTCGAACTCGATGGGACAAAGAAAAAACTTACAGATATCCGAGGATTAGAGATATCGAGGATATTATACTTAAAGAATAAGTGATTGGGACTTCTGAATCACTTCAACATAGCCATGGTATTCGAGATATTAAAGTTTCACTTATTGACAGTACATGAATTCATGCTAAAACATTATTATCAGTAACTAGATGATGCTGACTGTAGGTTTCCTGTTAGTGTTTTTATGTTTTGGGTGAGTTGAGATATTTGTACATTAATCATGTTTTACCTCCAGCGGATGAAAGTTTTGGGGGTTAATTTTTCCAGGCCGAGAAATTCTAAATCAGAACACCCCCCCCCCCCCCCCTTTTTTTTTTAAATAGCAGTTTTCCCTTGTCCTACTTCATATCTATAGTTGGTAAATTTCTTACTGAGAAATGATGGAAGTTTATATACTTAATGATACTTAACACAAAGGTTGCTTATGACCAAATGGTGTGTTCATGAAACTGGTGCAAGGTCATATGACCCAAGGTCAAAGCCACTAGTTTGTTTTATTTGTGTATTGTTTTGCATCCCATTCAAGAATTTTTCTCTCATGTTGGGACATCATCAGTCTGTATTAGGTAAAATGTCATGAACTTTGACCTATGTATGGCAATCAGTGCCAATAGACATGAGGGGCTTTTATCATGCCAACGCCTACCATGACACAGGTCCTCCGTTCCGAAAGTTATACCTCTAATGCCAGGTGCTTGGCAATGGAAGTCACTACCTATGTTAGTGTATGTCTTGGGGAGTTTTGCGTGACACTGCCCAGGGATCATACCTGGGCCTTCCGGTCACAAAGTGAACACCCTATAACCACTAAGGCTAATCATTAATGCAATCTGTCAAAGCCACGAGTAGAATAGAAATTATTTGTCCTAGGCATGATTTATAATGGAAATTAAGAAAGTAGAACTCCATGTTTGTTAATGACCCTGAATCGGATTAAATCACTAAGATTTTTATTGGTAAGAAAAATTTAAAATGAGCCAATGTCAATGTGCCAGACAGGCATTTAAGTTTCACTGGGATTATCATTATTACTTCACTCTCCAGATTTTAGTACATAGATGATGGTCAGAGAGAGACTGATTGAGGTCAAATGTCAAGGGCACCAGGAGATAATGACTTTTTTAAATTAAATGGGATGATAATTTTTTTTTTTTTTTTTTCAACTAAGAGACTTTGTGTGTTGATTTTGGAACAGTCAGAGAACACCTATAGGTGAGTGTAAACTAGGAGGGTTGTAATCAAGAGTCACAGTGAAAAATGACTGATGGATGCGATTGCAGTGAGAAATTACTGTTTTTGACAATTGTTCAGATGATAATTAAACACTGTTAGTTTTCTAGTCAGTTTAAGGTATACAGTCATGTTTTGTCCTGGGTACAGGGATACACATTGTATGTTGAATTTTGTGTTGTATATTTTTCTTTCTTCATTAAAAGGTTATATATGTACTTGAAGGCAAACATAAAATATGATACAATAAATGTTGTATTGTTCATGGTCATAAGAATTCCATCTATTTATTGTTGTGAATAAAATGTATATATATTTTAATAATCGGCTTGGGAGTCATTTTCAAGATTGTAGAAATATATGATGTAATGCAATCTTGGTCAAGGTTTGGATAGAAAAATATAAACTGTACAGTCAATCATTGTGCTACAACCTAACATATTAAATTTTTGCTGAAATAAGTTGTTGAACATTTTTAATTTGAGTCTGTCACAAAATTACGATTGAATTCTTTCTTGATTTGTGGGTTTAAAATACAGGCTCTGTAATGATTCAATAACATCTCTAAGTGGAATGTACTTCCCTCTTTTCAAAATGAACTCTGATCTGGTTTGAGCCAGGACTACCTCCTTCAATTTAACCCTTTCTATACTCTTTAGGTGCTGTTTTTAATTTATTGTTTTAATTTACTTCAGCATTGATTTTTACCTAGTTAAAAATAGAGCAAATTTTACAAAATATTATATACAAATCCTATATCTTATGCCTGTAGTTTCAGAGATTTAGAGATACTCCTTTTGTGTAGTACTCTTTTTACACACTTCGGTCATATTGGCTAATACAGTAGAGAAAGGGTT
>CAJDSM010014206.1:43250-62000 GCA_903981925.1 Ostrea lurida
AGTGGCCATGTTAAACTCTTCCAAACTTGGCTTTGACCTTTCATTTCACAAAGAACAAAGTCTTTCTTTTTGCAACACCAACAAGACTTCCAAGCTAAACTGCAGGACGACAAACAGACAGTCAGCATGAACACAATGTGACTCAATTATTGATCTCAGATAAATACATTAACAAGTAAGTCGGAGATTTTTTCCCACATTTTTTTCAATTTATTTACTTTCTTATAGAACAGTCATTTTGAGATATGACATATTCGATATTTTCCACAATAACTTTACAGTCATCAAAGAGTACATACAAGTATCAAAATAAAATGAATTCTCTGACAAAAAGTAAAGGAATCAAAAATGACATGAACAATGACAATTTTATGCATTCATGAAGTTGATTTTAGAAAATGAGATGTGTCAGACATGTACTATATTTAGAACTGACATGTGTTGGGAACACAAACAAATTCTGGAACACAAACAAGTATTATATATCTTTAATACTTGACCGTAACCTTACCTAAACCATTATTACACAAAACAAAATAAATAAGATTCAACAGAATGACTTTAAATTAGTGGATTTTCAAGCATTTCAGTCTTACAATAGATACTGGAGTAAAACCCCCATCACAAGTTCGCAACGCACCAAATTATTCTTAACACAACCTTAAATACATGCTTGACTTCAACATTTTATGTACTATCACAAAATATCTTACACATGTATTTACATCATTAAAAAACTGTTGAAAGCCCGCTCAAAACAAATTATTCATTTATGAAAGGTTTATCATAAAACTCCATCATTTTCAAGAAGCTTCTGTGACTTCAACCTTGACTTGTACGGCCTCTTGTGTTGCACTTTCCTGAGATACTTTTTGTTGATCGATATCATTTCCTTTCTGTTCCACATCTGGCACTTCCTGTTTTACAGTTATGGGATTGGAGACAATGTTTTCATCGTTTGTGCTTTGAGGAGTCTCATCAACACTCTCCTCTTCAGTTTGTTCTATTTTCACTTTCGGTTTCACAATCATGTCCTCTTGGTAATGAATCACAGTGTCAGCTGGAATCTGCCCAAGCTCCTTTTTTATCTGCATAATGAGAGGATTATTTTCTGCTGTTTTGGGCGTGGGATCTAGAATGCTGCCTACATCATCACAAAGAGGCATGATGTTTATTGAATATATGCCTTTTTTTCAGTCATGTGATATTAATCAAAATGACTCATTCTTTTTTCTCAAAAAGATACAAGTCCTTACCTCTTTTTCATCCTCATAACAAACAGGATGGTATGTCTGGAGAGAAAAAAAAAAAAGTCCATTAAATCAATTGAAAATGAATAACGCCGTTTTTCCTCTGAATATTTTGCTTATTAATCAATAAAGATGCAGTAACTTTACATCAATTTGTGCAATAATCTTCATATGGTTGGACAGAATGACTTACTGTAAAAGTGGTTATTTACGCGTGGGGGAAATTTACACTAATTACGCTGTCACGTAATGAGCGCGTAAATTTCCCCAACGCGTATACACATTAATATTATATATGATATACATTTTATTCAGTTACAGCATATTTTTCCCCCACGCGTAATGTTGGGCATGGAAAAATGCATACTTTAATAACCCCCAGCAAAACCACTTTTNCCCCCCACGCATAATGTTGGGCATAGAAAAATGCGTACTTTAATAACCCCCAGCAAAACCACTTTTACAGTATTTCTTTAAATACTTGTGACACAGAATAGCTGAACCTCTATTTGTGATGACATTGATAAACCTTTGGCCCACTGACCTTGCCCTCTGCCCGGATTGCGTCCTTGAGATGCCACTCTTCTGCTTCCTCATCCCAGTACTGGTCAAACGGGTCACCGCAAATGTCGCACACCTAAACAAAACCACAAGCATGTTATTTATAAGTCAAGTCCAATAAATGATCCTTGTATCACATCACTCATCTATAATTCAAACCAAGATTCACTAGCCTCTTGATGTGAAAATTGGTAAATTGTAAATTGTTCTCGATTTATATATTGCTTTATCAATTCACTGATGTTACTGATACTTACATTTTCGCCATCTGAGGCCACAGGACACCTGAGGATGTCCTCATTTTCTGGGATGTTAATTTTGACAGCAGGAGCATCAGGTACTGGCCCAGCTTTACTTTGTTCAAACACACTGCTCTTGCCTACAATACAGCAACTTTGCAATGAAACTATCACCATGGAAAAATGTGTTCTTAACCATTTATTTTTGCATTTGTTAAAACATTCCTAAAGTTTGTAGGGATTGATCTCCCTCCTTGATTTTCTTAAAGCAACATTACAGTGCTGATTTTAGCTATAAAAAGATTTTGACAACTCTTAAAGTTGAAAAAAAAAAATCCCATGAAAATGAAATCCCTAATGTTTTGACTCACTCAGTCTGACTCAATTTCACACATACACATAAATACTGCATACTGCAAGGAATAAGGAGCATGAAAAAACATCTTAGCAATATTTACTCACCCTTTTCTTCAGACTCGTCTATTTCCTCATAATCAATCCATTCCTAAAATGTAATTTCATAAAATTTATACCCTATACTTGTGATGAAATTGAAAAATGATACATGTACTAACATACTACATTTTGAGTGACAAAATGAACTCTTTACTTTACTCATTTAATTAGAGTATGCTTACATCCAATGCGTAGAACCACTTCCTGTTTAACAAAATACGAGCGCCATCCTTTTCTCGTTGATTTTGTCGGAAATGCCAGTCCAGATGCTCTCTGTATCGTTCAGTCTGGCTGGAAGTGAAGCGCATTCCACACGACGTACACTGTATTCCACTGTACATTCTCTGGAACACTCCTTTGTATTGTCTACAATGCAAGACATAATATGCAAATTTTGACAATTTAACATACAATTTTAGCTACTTTGTGTAAGTAGGTTAAGACTATACTGTATACATGTACATTCAATATAGTTTTTAAACTCCAAAATGAGCTACATGATAATCTAGCTACATACAAATGTGCGCTCATTACACTTGTGTTTTGGAAAATAACAGAAATTTCAGCTGCACCAATAAAAGTACTTTCATGGCACAAAAAAATTTCTTTCGTAGATCTGCTTTACAGATCTAAATGCGTGTATGGAAATGAGAAATGGTGGTTCAGATTTGATTACAATATGTAAGCTGTTATAGATAATTTACAACATACTTCTTTAGGCTGTCTGTCTTCAGATCCAGCAAGTCAGGAACAACATCAATCTTGTCTTTTTTAATTTCCTGTGCAATTAAAAATAAAATAATGATATAAAATTAAAGAAGTAAACATAGGTAACAAAATTGATAATGAAACCACCCCAAAAATTGAAACTAGAAATGTGAGCAAAGTTCACTTTAGTAATACCCTTCCCCTACCTTCTCCCCTGTAGGTATAAAATCATTCAGATTAAAATTTACAATAGGAGTTGCATAATGGCATGCTGTACCAAAGAATCCCCAAGAGTTTCATAAAATTCTGCACTATATAAACCCCTGGTTTTTGCTTGCAGGGGGCAGAATAACTGAAGAGTACTGGAATCTGATACATATGTTGACCACTTAAAAATACTCACAGGAATGACAGGTTCTTTTTTCACTTTGCTAGCCTCGGATACAGGTTGTTGCTCTTTTTTCACCTCTGGCTTAGAAATTATACCGGTATCTAGAAGTTTCTGGAATAATGACCCAATGTCAAATGCTCCTGAACTTCCAACTATAAACAAAAGAAAATATAACATGAATTGTCATACCATCTTTAAACATGCACGTATATACTTTATCATATGATTCAATAATTCTGAGCTTTCTGATTGATATCCAACAAAGATGAAAACAAGAGTAGCAGTAAAACTGATGGATGCTCCCCAAACTACATCTAACCAATGAAATACTTCATCTGACGAAAGACTTGCACAATGACCAATAACTGTTGAAATGAAGGGGTTTTGATATATATATATATACAGTAAATTTTGGTTGAAATTGGCCCAGTGGTAAACATTTATATGGGTGACCTTGACCTTTCCAAAATGACCTTGAAAGACCACTGTTCACAGGCCTTGTCACAAGGAACATTGTTATAAATTGTATCAATTTCTGATGAAGGTTTAGGGAAGATACCAACTTGGATGGACAGACAGAGAGGACACAACAATGATTATTACCTAATTGAAGGGTTTTTGTTGTTTCTATTAGTATATTAAATATTTCTAGCTATATTTTGTGTGTCTATCTGGACCGCCGGTCAATAGTTTTTGAATTTTGGACCGGCGATCTATTGATCGGCAATATTGAGGGAATCTGATGCATTGCTAACTATGACGTTCGTAACGCAACGTAATGCAATAGACTTTAAACGACGTCATAGAAGTAGCAATGTAATGCCGGGAAATTTTTACAATGATTTAAAAAGCATTTAGTATATACTTTTCCACGTTAAGTATCAAGCACTAACAAAACATATACATGTAATTAGGTAATAAAACAGTTATTTAATGGCTGATCAGTCAATAGACCGGAATATTTTTCCTCTGGTATTGGGAAACGACTCAATGCACGTTCTATTTCCCTCGGCTGGCGCCTCCGACAAAATAGACGTGCCTTGAGCTGTTCCAGTACCTTCGGGAAAAATATTCCGGTCTATTTGACTTTGATCAGACATTAAATAACTGTATACTATAAGCTCCCCTCATGGGAACATAAAAAAATGTTGTTATCACCTCTATGTGCCTATAAGGTGAAAATAGCAATTGATTTTTCAATATCAGACCTAAAACTTGATAATTCCTACATTGATACTATCATGTTTTATTTGCCCAATGTGAACTTGCATCTCTTATCACTTATGACTAGGTCGGCATAATCATGTTATTAGCATCGCGAATTAAATATTTCGCTTATTCTGTAATTTGGTTTGATCCCCCACCATCACCCACAAGGTTGTTTCAACTTGTACTTCTTTCAAATGTAACATTTACAAGTTTATGAAAATTTGCATATTCCTATAGTAATTCAACGGAATAAATTAAAATCAAAGAGAAAGTAACTCTTACTAAAGGAAAATAACTCTTCCGCAATGCCAATAACATGATTATGCCTTATATGCTTACTTCTGTTTGCAATATACAAGACAGAAAGCTTATTTTACCTGGAGCTGCAGGAACAATGCCTGGAATCTGAGAGGGCTGAACAGTGGTCAAATTGACATCAGTCATTGGCATACCTTAGAAAACAAGGATATCATCACTTAAACAAGAATGCATGGAGAGTCAAGTCAGAGAATTCTGGGGGTTTCTTTTGTTGTTGTCTCCCCCCCCCCCTTTTTTTTTCCATGTAATATTAATATAAATATTGTGTTGAATATGATCATAAAATATACATAAAACCTACTAGTAATAGATCCTGCTCCCATCGGAGTCATAGTTCCAGTGGAGTAATTCTGCATTGGCATCATGGATGTGGGCTGTATTACAGGGAATCCCTGGGTGGGCATCATGTGATTTGAAACAGGTCCCATCATTAGGCCTTGCGGAGGCTGGTTTGGCATCATGGGATTGGGTGTTGGCATCATTTGGGGGTTTGCCAGAGGTTGGTTTGGACCCGGCATTTGTGCTCCGTCCATCATTGGCGGTCTGGGACCCCTCATTGGTCCCGGTCCTGTCGGTCCTAAATCAATAATAAAACAATTAAGTTACTTCCAGGAACACTTTGAATTGTTTTATTAACTTTATGTTTCCACAATGATAAGGCTGAATCATATAAAAGACTACTCAATCATATACAAACTACTGTCTGAGATTGATCAAATATAAATGAATAAAGCAATCTGTGATGGATAAATATCTATATCAAAAAACAAAACAACAAAAAATATGCCTTCAATGTTTCTATGTCTGCTCAAAAGCTAGGTAAGCTAACAACATTCTTGTCATTCAAGCAATATAAATTACAAGTCAGTAGTCTGTAAATGAGTGCACGAGCACCCTGTAAATACCTAGTCATGGTATTAAGGCTGTGTTTGTACACACAAAGTTTTAAAAGACTTCTTTACTCATCAATCCATAATTATATGTGACCAAAGTAGTGATTTCTAACGTATCTTAAACAATTATTTATACTGTGGTTTTATCACTATTCAAGGACATCGATTTTGCGAGTTTTAATAAAATGCTGTCTCAAGGGAACTTGCAATAGGGGATCCTTTAGTATACATTATAATGGAGGAAACACACCTCAGTAAACTTCTTAATTCATGAATCAACTCAACATTAAAAGCCACAAAAATTGGTATTGAACTAATATTGATGAAACATTAAATTAAATTTCTTTGAAGGACAGACCGCTTAATGAATCTCTTAATAGACATAACAGGTGTTGATCAGTCAAAACTGTTATCTTTTTTTAAATTTGTTAATCATAGAAAATCATTACCCATAGGCCTGTTGGGTCCTTGGTTCACCATAGGTGCGTCTGGTTGGAAATTACCAGGTCCCGGCGGCCTCATTCTTGGTCCTGGCATTCTGTTTGGCCCGTTTGGACCCAGTGCTACATTATTCACTGGCATCATTAACTGTGGATCTTCAAATGGTTCTAAAATTTTGACATCGGGTGAATTCCCCTTCAGCTGAATCTCCACTTGTCTATTTCCTACATTGATTACTTTGGGAGGGCCATCAAATTTCACCTCATACCATTTGCCATCAAATATGACTTCATGAGCAGGACCACCGAATGCAATATTGTGTGGTCTGCTGCCAATACGAATCTTGACAGCCCTGTCCATGGGTACATTATGATGAATACCATTGACCATGATATCCCTCGATGGTCCATCAAAGCGAATACCATGAGGTACACCATCAATCATCACACAAGGAATTTTTCTATCCAATTTTAATTCACACAAGTTCCCATCAATGAGAATTTGTCGAGGTGGTGGTTCAAAACGAAGTTCACAGCGATTTCCTGCAATAAACACAAATCTGGGCGGACCGCCAAACACACCAAGTTCTTTATTGTCTAATAGAATCATACCATCTCGGCCATCAATTCTAATTGTGTGGTCTTTCTCTTTAATTGTTATTATCTTTGGTGGAGCATCCAACCGTAGGTCATGTAAAACACCATCAATCCAAAGCTGCCTTGCTGCACCATGGTAGAATGCTTTGAAGGTTCTGCCAGTTCCATCGTTTGGCAGTTTAACATCTCTTACATAATCGCCAAAAGCATACACTTTCTGACCATCCAACAGAATACATCTCTGATTAGGATCTGCAAAAATTTCAAGAAGTGCTTTCCCAAACCTAACCTTTCTAGATGGAGCACCGACTTTGACAGGAAAAGGTTTTCCATCAATCACAAACTCTTCGCTATCATCACACCCAGGAAAGTTGCTGAGATTTGCCCATCGAGAATCCTTAGGGGTAAACTGTCTCATTTGAGACCTAGGTTTGTTTATAAAATCTGGAGCTGGTCTGTTTTCAAAATTTCTGTCATCCATATCACGCGGTGGTGGTGGCCCTCTCGGTCCATGGAACATTCCACCTCGATTTCCAAAATCCCCTCTGTGTCCTCCCCTGCGGCCCCTTTCCCAGCCTCTACCTCCATGCCATCCACCTCTGGGAGGGAATCTTTCATCTGGTCTGCGATTGTCCATATCATGTGGATATTCATTATCTATGGGGCCACCTCTGGAGTCTCTAAATACTGGAGAGTTGCGCCCCCTTGAACCTCGACCTCTCGGTCCTGTTCCCCTCCTTGGACCACGACCATCATAGTCTTGGAAATGAGGACCTCTGTCAGGGCTAGGTCTTTTATCCACATCATCTCGAATAAAATCAGGTGGAGCCCTTCCTCCTGGGTGTCCTCTTCCATCATAATCCCACATTTCTCTGTCAAAGTCCCTATCTGCTGATCCATGCCAGTCAGAGGGAGGAAATTGGTCTTCATCCTTTACTGGCCTTCCCATCCTTTGTGGTGGCCCTGGCATATCTCTGTTACCTCCTCTGTCCATGTTCATTGGGGGCCTTCTGTCATCAGGGGGCCTTCTGTCATCAGGAGGATGCTCAAACCTATCTCTCTGGTGGGGCCCTTCAGGACCAGGAGGCCTGTCCCTTTTGAATGGTGGGAACCTATCTCTGGAATCATTATCAAAGTCACTTCTTGGAGAACGATACTCTCTATCCACTAAGTCTCTAGCACCAGGTCTGTGAATATCTGTCCATTTTTCAGGATATCCATCCCTCTCCATTGGTGGCTTATCTTTATGAGATGGCCATGATGGACTAGGTGCTCGGTCATCAGAAATCGATCCCCAAGCCTTGGGATGTCCGGACTTATAATCAGAATCTCTCTCCTTTAATTGTTCTCTCTGATGTTGAATCTTTTGTAAAACATCTAATCTAGATAAATCTTTCAGAAGTTCCTGATGCCTTTCAAATGTTAATTCCCCTGATTTTCTACGTTTCTCAATCTGTTCTAATATGTGTTCTCTATTTTCCAGAGAAAGAGCATTTGGAATATCCACATTTTTGGACAATTCGGAGGCATTTTGCAGATCACGAACCCCTTTCTGACTACGAAAGTCTATGTCCTTTCTGTGATCCATGTCCAAAGGACTTCGGTGGTCGACATTTCTTTTCTCGTGTTCAATCTCATACGAAAACTCTCCTGGGTTTTGCTGTCTGTAATCAGCCCAGCCCTTTTGATTTGGAGTCTTTGGGTTTCTTTGATCTACGTCCATCATCCCCCTATAGTCTTGATCTTCACTACCAAACAGTGCCCTGCAGAAGAGAAAGAACCATATTTTGATCAAAATACCAGAGAATCATTTCTGGATCACCTTGATTGCTCTGAACAAGTGACTTCCTAAATTTCAAAGGGAATTTAAAGATATGTTAACTTCACATATATGTTAATTAATACCACCCATGCATGATGTAATCTGACATCTGTGAAATTCTGTGAGTCAGTGGTTCAGAGGAAGCATGGTGGTTCTAGAATGATTCTTACACACTGTACTGTGGAATCATCTAAATTCTTGGGGGCCAGTTCTTTTGGATAGCCAGCATTTTACAGCTTTGTTTGAATCTTATTTCACTATTGTCACTCGTGTAAATCATATAAGTGTCAATGGAGTATGCATAATAAATAACATGCTGCCTTTGTGGGTCCCAATTATAAAACTCAAAATTTTGAAACTTAAACAAAATTTCCTACGGCAGAAACTCCGACCTTTAAAAACAAAAACCTAACTGAAAATAAACATCTGCATGTTTACGTCACAATTCCAGATTTATGCCATTTTGATCAAATGAGAATGACAACCTAGCATTGAAATACTTTTGATATTGAAATAAGTGCACACCTTGATTTGGTGGGTAAATAGACCCCTAAGTTATTAAACATAAAGGATACCCATCAAAGCAAGAAAAATTCAGCCCTTAAGAAATATGATGATTCCAAAGTAAACAATATATCACAGTCCAAAACTAATTCATATCCAAAGCCAAATATATACTGTACATAACAGTTATGACATTCTCAAGCAATAATCAAAATATGACAAAATTTCTGAAGTATTAACACATGAAACTCTGACAACTAAAAACAACAACAAAAACATGGGGTCCTTGGGCAATGATGCTCACCTGAGTGTATTCTCCCAAAGGGATAAAGATTATATATATCTTTGGGATACTAAGAGAGTAAATCGATCATAGAATGAAAGAAATTTTATCTACACTACTAAAGGACACTTCCATAATTAAAGTAATGATATCCTTCTGGTTTTTTTAAAAAATCATTCATTTTTTTTAATTTTGGTAAGTAAACCAAGTACATTGCTCCTACCTATGTGCCAAGGAATATGGATTGAATTAAATCTACACTACATGCAAATACTAGAAAATTAAAGTGCATCCTTACTCACAAGAATATTTTTTAAATGAATTTCTCCAATATTCTTGCAAAGAACTTAACTGTCATTTTAACTCCACCCTGGCCCAGCCCGGGGTGACAAACTTGAATCAATACTGCATGACGAGGGCTTGCATACATCTATTTGACAAATTGTTCCATTTTCCATTGATATTCATGAACAGATTTTTACCTCCTCACAACTAGTTGTGGAGGGGATATAGTGTCACTGCTGTGTGTCTGTGTGGCTGTAACCTTGTGAACAAGATAGAAGCTAGGGAATTCATCAGATGATCATCAAACCTTCCGCAAATGTTGCCCATGGAGAGAGAATGAACCCAATTGACTTTTTAGGTCAAGGGTCAAAAGTCAAGGTCACTATTAACTATTGCCTAAAATTCTTGTGAACAAGATAAAAGACACAGCATTCAACAGATTCATCAAACCTTCCACAGATGTTGCCCATGGAGAGAGATGATTCCTATGATTTTCAAGGTCAAGGTCATCATTGACTATTGCCTAGAATTCTTGTGAACAAGATAGAAAACACAGCATTCAACAGAGAATCATCAAACCTTATGAAAATGTTGTCCATGGAGAGAGGATAAACCCTTTTGATTTTCAAGGTCAAGGGTCAAGATTGACTAAAATTCTTGTAAACAAGATAGAAGACACAGCATTCATTAGAGAGTCATAAAAACTTCACAAATGTTGCCCATGGAGAGAAAACGAACCTTATAGATTTTCAAGGTCACTACTGACTAAAACTCTTGTGATCAGGTAAAGACACAACAATGACAACATTCATCAAGCCTTCCACAAATGTTGCTCATGGAGACTGGATGAAAACTTGATTTTCAAGGTCAAGGTCAAAAATGACTTAAATTTTTGTGAATAAGATAGAAGACATAGCCTTCATCAGAGAATCAATCATCAAACCTTCCACAGATGGACCCTATTGATTATCAAGGTCACTAAATAAATATTGTTTATAAATCTTGTGTTGCGAGGGGATGCTACGCTTTCATTACCTTGTAAAATTTGTTCCAAACTAAATATAATGTGTAAAACTAAATACTTTATCCTTTATACTGGAATTTCTATTTAAAATTCTGAACCCGTTTCAACCAAAACTAGTACTAATTGTAACGGGACCGTACGGAATGTTTCCCCAAACATTCCCCCATCAGCAAGTGGTGTATTTGTTTTAATGCAAGCGATTTATACCATACCAATCTGTACATGAAACACCACTTTCTAACGTTCAGTAAAAAGACATGGAACAGGAGCACGAAATATGTATATGAAAATTGCACTGCATATACACGCATGCGCTTACATTTTTCCACAATAATAATTTCCCTTGTAGATTTTTGCAAGCATATACCTATGATCCAATTTCAATCCAAAAGCCCATTAAGAGAGAGATATGCACATACGAATATCTCCAATCAGATTTCAGCGCACGTGCGAGCATGTGCAGGATAATGATTTTGACATCATCAATTACAAAAGTCCCAATACATATCTGAAATATACATTTCAAAACTATTCATTCAAATGGAAAGATCTCATAGAGTAGTAATACATTAGACATCAGAAATACAATGCACGCGCATTCACGCGCACGCGAATTGTAAAAGATAATTTTTTCTTGACATCCATTTAGGCACTCATGTCATAAACCTACAAGTAAAAATTTGAATTGATTTCAGTCTTTAATTTCAAAAGTTATGGCCATTTTAGTATCCGAGAAATAACGAAAAAGTAATTAAATGCACGTGCACACACGCGCACGTGAGTACGATAGAGTATTACTTTTGATACCATTCAAAAGACATTTCAATGATATACTACCAGTATTAATTTGATATTGTTTGGATCATATTTAAGATAAGTTACTCGGCAATTTCAAAATCGTCCAATCAGAATTCAGCACACGCGCATGCACGTGCTGAAATGGAATTTTGACTATAACCTCTCTTAGACCATCAAGATATACTCACAAGTAAATTTCAAATGATTCAACTAAGAACAAAACGTTATGGTCAATCGAAGAATTGGACATTTAAAAGACGATGCACGTGCATGCGCCATGCGCGTTTGCAATTTTTATTACACCACATGTGTAGAACTTTATATTGTCTACCTATGCTGTGATATCATGTCATTGTCTTATTTATAACAAAGTTACAGGCGATTTTGTATTATCCAATTAAAATGCAGCACACGTGCATGCACGTGCAAATTCAAAATTTTTGATCATACCAATCAATTAAGGGTCTCAAGTTCTACCTACCTTGTCAATATCAAATGTTCAAAGTTAGACTGATTCCGAAGTTAGGAAGCCAAAAAATGCAATGCCGTGCATGCACACATGCATGCATTTTAAGAAAATGACTATCGTTTCCGAACACTTCAGATGATATACTATCATCCTAAAGGTTTCATATCGATCCATGTACAGGTTCTGAGAACACTTCGGGACAAAAAAGTACCGGGAATAATAAAGAATAAATAATAATAAGAAACAGTGTAAAAACAATATGTCCCTAAACTTTGTTTGGGGAACATAAATATTTGATTTCGAAGTTTACAAGTAACTCACTCAGCCAGCAATATGTAAAATACATGAGGAGTATGCTGTTAATAGCTTTTTTGGGGGGGTCCAGTGACCTTGACATTCATGTATTGAATTTACCTGTGGGTAAGGGCTGATACAAATAATGATTTTAGTAAGTGCTTTACTTCAACATATAGGGCCTTTGAAATTTGTCGGGAATATAATGACAACATTGTCAATACAGCCAGGAAGGCAAACTATCAATAAAATTTTCTTTAAATATAAAATTTTAAAATGAATATAAATAAAATCTTAAATGAATTACAAATTGTAAATTCAGAGTTTCAAAGAATTACTTACGTGAAGCTACAAGTTGCAACGGAGGAGCAAGAAAAGTGAATCAATGTAATGCATTAAGAAATCTGACTTTTTCTCACTATCATTCTATTACATCATTCATAATGTATTACATGTATATTCACACAATTTCTACAAAAATGTTTGAGAAAAGAACAAGTACCTCAGATCACTGTCCAATTTGGGATGGTTCTCCAAACGAGGCTTTTTACTGGGTCCCTCCTCCTCCATGACCTTGTCTGTACTCTCAGCGATCTCACTAATGTCACGTTTCGAGTTTTGTTTCACCAATTTTTTATCTTTCTCGTTAACCTTCAGCTGACGCTCATCCAAATCTTTATCTTCTGTGACTTCCTTCTTTGGAATTTTGTAACCGGATTCTAACAGCCCAGGGCCAGGCCTCTTGTCAGAGTCCATTTCTTCCATTTCAGTTTGCTCGGGAATTTCAGTCTTAACTTCAGCCTTGAACTTCTCAACACCATCCTTCTTCCTTGGAGATTTCTTCTCTTTCGATGAATGACTTTTTCTTGATATAGGTGATCTTGATCTATCCTTTGCAGATGGCGACTTTTCCTTATCTCGCTTTGAATGGTTAGAATCCTTACTATCAAAGTCATCTTCAGTCTTACTTTTAGAAGATCTAGCTTTTAGTTTGGAATCTCTTTTCCTGTCTTCCTCCATTTTCTTCATATCTCCATCTACTGGTGATTTTCTCTTGGAATCATCTTCTCTGCTTTTCGAGTCCCTGTTGTTTCCTCTTTCATGCCGAGGACTACTTCTCCTAGAAGATCTGGAATCTTTAGACCGTTCCTTTGAATCTCTACTTTTGCCATTTTCTCCACTTCTTCGGTCTTTACTCGATACCTCTTTGCTTTTTGAGTCTCTGGACCTCTGTTTATGAGAATCAGAATCACTTTTGTGCTTAACTTCACTTTCATTTTCTTTTGCTCTTCGTTCCAGTTCACTTCTTAAAGTTCCTTTCTCTGTGGAATGTTTCTGATTTATAACAGGCTTTTCTGTTTCAAAGTTATCAGAAGATTGAGCTAGAGAAGGCATTACTCTGTCATTAAGAGCTTGATTGTTTGTATTTACATTCATAATTGCATGAGTGGATGGAGGTTGTATTGTGGGGGGTTGACTAGATGGCAAGGGGTATGGCATAGAAGATGTAGGGGGCATCACTGGTGGAAGCCGGCCCATAACTGGTGGAGGGAATAATCCAGGGGGTGGGTGAAGCATCATGCCTGGGGTGGGCATATTATGACCCATCATCGGCATCATAGGCGGAGGCATGCCTGGGAAAGGCATCATCACCGGATCTGGTCCTGACATGCCAGGCATGGTTGACGTTGTTCCTTGAGAAATGGATGGTACAACTTCTGCAACACTCACTGGGGACGGTTTCATCTGAAGTCTTGGATCTCTGATGCGAGGGTCACGAGCAGTCTTGGGAGTCCGAGTTACCATTCTAGGATCCCTGCTAGGTACACTAGTTACTGCTTGGGCAATGGACGATGTCACACTCGACAGAATATCATCATTTTTTGTGTTCTAAGAATAAAAAAAAATTCCCATTGCATTATAATTTCATAGCTATACTGTGTAGTTTTACACAACTGTAATTGATTAGAAACTTTCCACAGATTTAAGGAAAATTGTCATTGTTGCAGGGCTAGAAGTAATAAACAACCTACATAAAATATCAGAATTACTTTCCATAAATTCCTAAAACTTAAAAGAAAATCACAACAGAAAATTCTCAATATTCGGTGCTCAATTTAAGCATTATATATGTAGCTGAAATTTACTCTAAATGTTTCCACCATTTCCTTTCTACTTGCACCTTCATACAGGTTAAATCAAATCCATGTCTATGGTGGTATTCCTGCCCATTTGTTTAATAGCTTATACCATATTCATTCCCATCCTAATTTCATGGTTTTGTAAAATTAGAAAAAATCAAACAGCACCGACATAGATACAATATTCTAAAAACAAATAATTTCACCTTATGAAGAGGTTGGTGCTGTGTTGCCTCTTCCAGTTCTCGCAACTCCATTTCAAGTTTTTGCTGTTGAATTTTCAACAGCTCTGCCTTTTTAGCAATCAACTGTTGTCTCATCAGTCTTTCTTCATCTACATCAGGAAAGACTGGAAGCTCAGGAACGATGTCTTCTTCTTTCTTTATAGTGAAAAGAGAAGAGAGTCAGAAAAAAAAAAAAATATGCACAGAAGTGTCCAGAAGCAGGAACATGCGGGTCCTCTTCAAAACAATATGCACGACTTTAAATTGTGAGTCACCTTGTTCCTCTTAAAAATTTTCAAAAAGAAAAAATATTAAACTACTCAACTGTCTCCAAACTCAGGCAGTTAATTTTAATTATACCTTTGCAATAAACTTTGGGTTGACAAATATGTTGCTTTTGTCAGTTTCTGCTACTGCTGTTATGGGCCATGCTGGGTCCATGTGGTTCACTCGAACATCGATGGCATATAACTTTCTGTTCATAAATATGTCTGTCCATGTTTGTCGGACTTTGTACATGCTCTGTCTTGTCTTCTCATCAACCTAATTCATTAAGGTAAAATAATTCATATGTAAGACTACATGCACGACTTTTATAAAAATTATCTTTTTGGTATACAATCAAGTTGCTTGATGTGCACCTTGGATCAATTAAATCCAGATACTTTTCAGGAATTCTTTCATTTAACTTCCCCATGGGGATCCGGGTTAGAATAGGTCCTCAGCATCCCCTTGCGTGTCATAAGAGGCAACTGAATTGGGCGGTCATTCGTCGGAGACCGGAAAAACCAAGGCCCCGTGTCACAGCAGGTGTGGCACGATAAAGATCCCTCCCTGCTCAAAGGCCCCGAGTGCCGAGCATAGGCCTAAATTTGCAGCCCTTCACCGGCATTGGTGACGTCCCCATATGAGTGAAATATTCTCGGTGGGACGTCAAATAATAAATAATCAATCAATTCATTTAACTTGGTCAGCAAAGAAGTATTAACTGTATGTGTATTAAAGAACCTTCCCAAGTTTTTCATAAATATTTTTTCTAAGCCTTCCAAATTGAAATCTGAAATGTCGCAACATGCACCCATCATAGAGATTTTCCTCCAGCAAAGAGTTATCTCCCATGAGAAACATTCTTATAAAGCTAATGGCTTTAAATTCACATCCTTGTTCTGAGAAAGCATTGTGGCAATGTTTATAAAGTTCGATATACTTCCTTGTAATGTTAGATAGAGCTACTCATGCAGCTGAACAAGGAAGTAAAATTTAGACTCCCAACACAAATACAAGGCATCTTAGATTTCTGCGAAAGAAGACCCCGATTGATCATTGAAGTGTGAATCTACACTACTGTGCCATCAACTAATAAGCAATTTATCTGGATTCACTGCTAAAGAAACTAGATGAAGCCAGCTGTTTTGGTGGTTAAGGATTATCAGTTTGGACAGTAATCTTAAGCTCAGGAAAGGAATCCTTATTTTTTTCAATTTAATCTTTTCAGTGATGGTGAAAATGCCATTGAACAATTTATTTTAACCCGAACTAGTTGCAGGTTACAAGCATATCAATAATGACTAGCAATCAAATTTTATCAAGTTATCTCCATTACATTGTGCTGCAGGTATCTAATTGCCAACATGCAGATTATCGCGATCCGCTCTAAAAAGGTTAATGAGACATACAAATACTAGCCAAGAACTCACGAGATCAGTGCAAGTATCCCTTTCACTCTCTAACCCTTTCTACATAGCACAATCCCCATAAAATGAGTCCACTTTCATAGTGTTATGCTTTAGATATATTTTTTGAAACAATTTGGAGTTTTTGAAATAACAATTAACACAGAGCATAGATGTGACAATTGAAACTCGAATATCAACTATTTAAACTTTTGTCTTCTAATAATCCTTAATACGCAAGTGGAATATCAACTTTTGTTCAGAAAAGTATTGACATCAAGATTAGCAACAGCAGATATTTCTGCAGCTAAAGTTTACAAGTTATAAAATTCAATGAAAAAATTTCGTTAAAATAATTTAGAAGAAAGTGTATTAGCAAATATATTGGCTTTACACATGATGACTTTATTTAGGTTCCACTGAGACTGCAAGAAAGTTTCTGATTTTCTCCAACTCTCATACAGGATTTGAAGTTAGAGGGGGCTCAACTATACGAGGCAAGGGGGTCTTGGGGGACGCCGCCTTGAATCTCCAAGTGGGTCCAGAAAAAGGCACTGGTGGGGATTCAAGAGGCAAAGCCCATTGATTTTACAGGACTTGATGTACTGTAGATATTTTACTGTGGATTTATGTTAATTTTGGTGGCCGGAAGATTACTTCCGCTACCATCAGCTAGGGGCTTGCATTACGACGGACAAAAGGGGGAATGAACATCCCCTAAACTAAGTTCATGTCAATTGTTAGAAAACCAAATTTCCACTAAATATAATATGTTTACAGTATGTCCCGAGCCATGTTCTTATTCTTAATATTGAATTTTTTTTAGAGGGGGGGGGGCGCACCCTTGTAAATCCACCACTGTATATATAATTCAAAAAGATACAGAATTTCAAAGGGAACATAAAAAAAGGGGGAGAGGAAGAGTTTGACAAACAAGGATTCTGTGAGCTACTGCTCACTGAGGATACCCCCACTCTAAGGTACATGTAAATATAGCTGCTGCTAGAGAATTTGGTCATCTTTCGCTAAGGTTGATAAGTGAACAGTAGTTTGACATGCGAAAATATTGATTCCACATCAAGACTCAAAAATATTGACCAAGTCGGTTAACAAAAAGTTCACATGAGAAAGGCCTGAATTCAGTAAGCGCAGTATGGGACCCCTAGAGGAAGTGATATACCAAATATCAAGTGGCTGTGGTACACAGTTTCAGAGAAAATTGATTCCACAATACGACTAAAAAATAATGACAAAGTCGGGCAACAGGAAGTTGACACGTGAAAGGTCTGAATTCAATAATTGCGGTATGGGACCCCTTGATAAAGTGATATACCAATTGTCAAGTGGCTGCGATATGCTGTTTCAAAGAAAAGTGCGACGAAAATATTTGTTTCGGACGAATGGGTACATTGATCAAGTCAGATAACAGGAAGTTGGATTGCAAAAGATCTGAATTTGGTAAGCATGGTATAGGACCCCTAGATGAAGTGATATACCAAATATCAAGTGGCGGTGATATGCAGTTTCAGAGAAAAGTGCAACGAAAATATTTGTTTCGGACGGACAGGGGTAAAACAGCATCCCCCCTCCTTTGGAGCGGGGATATAAAAACTATAAAAGAAACTGGAAATGGTGCGACATTTTCAAATCTAAATATTTGAGACGTAGAGTTTATGAAGGTAAATTGAATACATTTCTTCACAAGGAATGCAATTATACTTCATGATTTTTCATTTATAAACACAACAGAAAATTGTACACAATACATTGCAATTTTTGTTTTTAATTTTTCAAAAATAGATATCTATACTTCCACAACCAAACTATGCCAAAATATTTATCATTCCTTTTCTTGTTGTTTATAAAGAGAAAATTACTTCCAATACTGATATTGCACGATCACTGTTCTAATAACTTACTGGACTCACAAATGTGCACGATGCCATGAGCAATGAAAAACATATTGCTTTTAGGGTTTATTTTTTTAAAGGCCATAACACAGCTAGCTAATCTCAAATAAATTCGACTGCAATCTGACAATACTTTAAAAAATTTAGAGACTTGACGAACTGTTACATTTCTAATGAAGTAGGCATGGATCCCAATAATTAAAGTTCAACTCTGTGATGTGGAATGACTGATCAAAAACAACTGAAATATTGGTATGGAAC
>CAJDSM010014207.1:0-19590 GCA_903981925.1 Ostrea lurida
GCTATAGGTGAAAGGGGGACCAAAACTTGTGGATTTCATAGACCCAGCCTTCCTGGGGTGTTTGTGGCCAAAACCATCAAATTTAAGTAATCAAGAGAAAATATTTACCCGAAGATATCAGTTAGTCTAACTGCTAATATGATTTTGATAAGCAACAAGTTGTGAAATTCATGATTTTTAGGTTAAGATAAAAATTAGAAAATTGAATTTCACTGTATAAATAGAACAAAATGTATTGTTTAACTTTCTCCTAGATATATGAGAACAACCTGATTATAAGATAGTCTATCGAAACCTCACTCTGCAATCCCTCTGTCAGTAGAGGACATAGAGGACATTAGTACTACTTTATAAAAATATTCCCTTCCGTCTCATTACTATGGAAGAGTAAGATGACTGACAATCATTGTTATCCATGTGGCCGTTTGTAATGGAGTAACATTTGGTTTCAGCACTTTACTGAGATAATAGAAGACCAGTTTGATTTCCACACCTACTGTATGAGAAAGATGACATTACGAGCGTACATTGGTCTTCTGCGTCTGGAGGACAAACTCCGAAACCATCATTTCTACTTCACAGCCGCCATGACAGCAATAGAGGTACGGACTTCATCGTTAGGAAGTAGTTGTCTGTAATTTCAGGTATTAAAAAGGTACTGACTTCCTTTAATGGTAGTAATTGTTTGCAAAATCCAAAAGCGTTAAATGTCCCCCTTTTTGTACATATGTTGAGTTATAGCATGGAACGAGTGTTCAGACAGGTTGAATTGCATAATACACTTTACTGACATTCTTGTATACATTTCAAAATACCTGTAATATTAAAATATGTTCTTGTAAATTTGGATGTCAACTTTCTGTGTCTTGAACAGAGTATGATAAGAAATGGAGAATCAAGATTGGCATTCTCTGAACATGGTTTTAATCTTTTGAACTGTATTTTTGACATTATTGTGACATCTTAACTAATGTTAATCTTATATAGGTGTGTTAATGATGTATGTTACATTGCAATATCTTACCACCTGCAAATTTGTAATATGATGATTGGTTCACATCAATCATGTGAAGAGCACATATATTCCATACACCGTCAGTGGTAGCCATTATAGTCTTTATACATGGTAACACAGTAGATGAATTATTTTCCTTCTCAAGTTTACTTTGGTTTCAAAAGGGCTGGACTACTCGTAACACAACTGAAAAATTTGGTTGAAGAAATACATGAAATTTCCAACAGTTAAATCTCAATGCAAACAATACATTAAAATCAAATACGTTAATTCCACAGTTTCTTACATCACGTTTGTGTCACGCCGTAGTTGTTTCAGGTCGCAGAGTATCATTTATAATTTCTCAAAATTGTGCAAGTTTTACAAATTCTATTTTAAAAAGGCAATAGGTAGGATATATTTGTTGAATGATTCGTTGTTGTGTTATAACTTTATAGCAACTGTACTGTGTCCCTACAGGACTATTGGGAAAAACGGATATTGTAAAAAAAAATCTTATTGAAGTGTTGACAAAATTCTGACTAAAATGTTGTTTTGTTTTGTAGATTTATTTACACCTGTATGATCATCCGCTATCTGACAGTGATCAGGATAAAAACCAAGACACAGGTACATGTATATTAGGTCTCTTCAACCGCATTGCTGAACAGATACTCGAGATTATGTATTCTAATGAACGTTTTGTGCATTCAAATGATGTTCTCAGCATTTAAATACTAGATATGGAAGATACACCCAATACAATGATTTCTCCTTCTCTCCAGAGAATTTGTCACCAAGTGAGCTCAAAAAACTTAGAAATAAACAAAGAAAAGCTGCCAAAAAAGCACAACAGGCACAGGAGAAACAGAAAGCGGAACACGACAAGAAAGAGCAAGCAGCAAAGAAACAAACGGACGGTGAAATGGACGGTCCAAAGGAGGAGGAGTTGTTACCAGACAAACTAGCCAGGGTATGTCAGCGTTAGAACACGGTATAGTACAGGAGATTTACACAATTTACAATGTCGTTTATCTTATAACAGATGTTACTGGGGTCAGAGGGAGGAAGATACACTGTCACAGAGTGATGAGTTTGAATTGTGAATTACTTTTGTACAGTCCCACAGGGTTCGACACTCGTCAGAATTTTGATGCCCATTCGGCACCAAAAATATGATCTTGGTTTGGCCCGAACGGATTTCAGGTTGCCCAAACAAAATATGGAAACAAAACAGAACTTCTACCTGTAATTTTTCTAAATCGTATTGCACTTCTTTTTAGCCTCACCTGAGCCGAAGGCGCTCAAGTGAGCTTTCTGGATCGCCTTTTGTTCCGTCGGTCTGTCCTGTCCGTCGTCCGTTCTGTCTGTCTGTTAACTTTTGACATTTTCGACTTCTTCTCAAGAACCGCTGGGCCAAATTCAACCAAACTTGGTTACACATCATCTTTAGGTAAAGCGGGCTTCAAAGTTTGTTCAAATGGAAGGACCAGCCTCATCAAAGGGGAAGATTAATCACGAAAATGCAAAAATAGGGTTGGTGTCATTTAAAAAATCTTCTTCTCAAGAACCACTGGCCCAGAAAAGCTGAAATTTTATATGGAAGCTCCTGATATTAGAGGGGGATTCAGGTTTTTGTACAAATCAATGGAAACCCCGTGGGGGGTACGATGGGGCACAATAGAGGGATCAAAAGTTTGACATGTGATTATATTAGGAAAAATCTTTAAAAAATCTTCTCTCAAGAACCACTGGGCCAGGAAAGCTGAAATTTATTATGAAATCTTCCTGATATAGAGGAGATTTCCAAGTTTGTTTCCAAATCATGGACCCCGGGGGTTACGATGGGCCACAATAGGGGATCAAGTTTTACATATGATTAAATAGGAAAATCTTCTTCTTCAAGAACCACTGGGCCAGGAAAGCGTGAAATTATATGGAATCTTCCTGAATATAGAGGAAGATTCAAGTTTGTTCAAATCATGACCCCGGGGGTCTAATGGGCCACAATAGTGGGGATCAAAGTTTTTACATATGATATTGTATAGGGAAAATCTTAAAAATCTTCTCAAGAAACCACTGGGCCAGGAAGCTGAAATTTATTATGGAAGCTTCCTAATAATAGAGGAGATTCAAGTTGTGTTCAAATCAATGGCCTGGGGGGTACGATGAGGCCAAATAGGGGATCAAAGTTATATAGGGAAATCTTTAAAAATCTTCTCAAAGATCCATTGGACCAGGAAAGGCTGAAATTTATATGGAAGCTTCCTGATATGAGGACATTCTAGTTTGTTTCAAAATCATGACCCCCGGGGTACGATGGGGCCACAATGGGGGAATCAAAGTTTTAACATATATATATAGGTAAAATCTTTAAAAATCTTCTTCTCAAGAACCACTGGACCAGGGAAAGCTGGAAATTTATATGAACTTCCCTAGATATAGAGGGGATTTCAATTTGTTCAAAATCATGACGCCCGCGGGGATACGATGGGGCCCCAATTGTGGGATCAAAGTTTTACATATATTATAGGGATATCTTAAATTTGCTCTAATGTCAGAAGAAGTATATAAGGAGTATCTATTACAGTGAGGGGAATTTTCTCTGGCTAGATATATCGGGACCAAGCACCAATAAGAGGCATTCTTATCACTAGTGAATAATTTTAAAATCATACCTCGGCAATAATGTGGGCAATGAGGGCAATATTTACATTCATATTAGAAATTACATGATACGATTTTAAATGAGAACCAGAAAATGTGCGCACTATTATAACCTGAAATCTATCGCTGATTGTCTGTAGATAGATTTAAGTTTAGTTTAGATTAATCCCCCCTACCCCTCTGTTTCGAGCTTTGTGGTGGTAGTGGTGGACCACAAATTAGGGGATTTACAAGTCTAGCTATTAACTACTCTTCGTTCTTAGTGAAGCAGTGCTCAGGTGAAGCGATTGTGGCCCATGGGCCTCTTGTTCAAATAGGAAATCTATTTTACATTATTTCCATTTGTATTCTTATTTCAAATAATAGAGATGTATTCTGACAATCCTAACCGTCAGCAGGTCATCATTTTGGGCGAGCTGTGTTAACAGACAGTCGTCAAAATTTCCATCAGGGTGGAAATGGTGAGGTGACGAGTGCGAATGTCGAACCCTGGTCCCAAATCATAACTTTAAAAAAACACATAGAAGTGAAAAACACAGAATTACCAAGTCTGCTTGGAATTTTAGTTCCCCTGGAAAACTCTGTTGACTTTTTTGTTTGGCCATACAGCATATACTGATTTCTTTGATTTAATGTCTCCTTAATTTCCTCACTTTGGATGTATGTGATTATTTTGAAAAAAGTGTGGAGGTTTTTCCCTTTCAGCCGTGAAGATTCCTTTGGAACAAGCTATACGATTCTTAAAACCCTTACAAACATTCACAGTGATAGAATAGAATACACACGGTTTCTGCTTATGAAATCTATAGTAGGAAAGGTGAGTGCAAATTTCTAAATTGATGTTGTAGTCTATTGGAAATGGGATTAAGATGCGACATGGACAAGTACTTTTACCAAATTATGTTTACTTGATTCAATTTTTTTATGCCCCGTGATCGAAAATCGGGGGCGCATATGTGTTTTTGACCTGTCTGTCATTCTGTTCTGAAACTTTAACCTCGGCTATAACTTTTGAATGGTAAGTACTAGGGCTTTGATATTTCAAAAACATGTATGTTCCTTAGACAAGACCTTTCCGTGGGTACAAAAATTTTTTGACCTCCTGACCTTGAAGTTTGACCTACTTTTCAAAAACTTTAACTTAGCTAATAACTTGAATGGTAAGTACTATGGGCTTTGATATTTCACATGATTGTTTCTTAGACAAGACCTTTCCGTGGGTACCAACATTGTTGACTCCTGACCTTGACCTTGAAGTTTGACCCTACTTTTTTCAAAAGACTTAACCTTACCTATAACTTTTGAATGATAAAGCATAGGGCTTTGATATTTTCGCAAGTACAATGATTTCAAAAACAGGTGGTAAAACTGCTGTTTCCAGATGAAAAGTTTCTCGCTCTTCGCAGAATAAAAAAAATAACAATAGGAAAGATTAAGCCCCGCCCAGTGCTTGCAAAATGACAATAACTGAGGTCAGTAAAACGGAACGGCGCGGCAAGGATCTACTGACAGCGGTGCGAATTATTGAGTATTGGAGAGGATCATAGAGGAGCGTAATTATACATTATTATTGAAAACTTCGCGTTTCATGCAATTTGTGATGAAATAATATGGCGCGCAATTGCTTGGGCCATATGTACATCGTGCGTTTTGGTACAATCGTTATAAACTTTTAAAAGGTTAGCGGGAAGGGGGGGGGTCGCACATTTCTCGCCATTAAGCATAATGTATACATAATGAACTGAACAAGCATATATACAATGTAAATTGTCTGTTTGGAATAGGAAGAGCATTCTAATTCCTTGGGGATCTCGTAGTTGTAGATAATTATCCAATACACAGAAACATTCAGAAGAGAGAGCTCTCGGGAGTTTTTTCGCGAGCGCAAGTGTATAGAATACGGATTTTTACGCATATATTTCACAGATTTTAATCTTCCGTCGAAAATTGCTTTTTAAAACTTAAAAAAATACTATCAAGAGAAAAGTATTTTGCATATCTACAAGTGAGCGCTGCAAATTGCAATAACAAAGCTTCGGAAGAACATTTCAACGAATGATATTAATAGTTTCTACAAGCCGAGACGGGAGAACATGTAAGGCCTGTGTTCTCCATTCAAATATGACCAACACAACATAATACATGTAACATGTCATATAGTTGCGATTCTGGGAATGTTTAAATACCAATTTAATAAAAAAGCATGAAAGTATAATAAATGTAATCCAATGACAAAAAAGTTCAAGCCAAGGTTATTTAGTTTGTAGCAATTTTTGGGAGTATTGTAGTGAAGGAATGCCCCCCCCCCCCCCCCTCAAAATTCTAGGTGTTCATAGCATGCGACCAAATTTTCTTATAAAGTATATCTCACAATTTTTTGTTTTAAATACTGTGGATAAACAGTAACGTTTAATGTATTCACACCGAAATATACATCGTTGACATCGACACGACAAAAGGGTCATTTTGTTAAGGGTCTCAATGAGGTTTATAGTAGCTGACGTTCACTCTCTTTAAGAATGGGGGGGGGGGGGGGGGGCAAGTTTGCGATATGTTTAAGGCTAGTATACTTAAAAAATAATGGGTATTTTACTGATTATCTGATTTGAAAAAAAAAAACCCACACAATGCAATAGAAGTTTCATTTTTCAACTTTACAAAATAAATACTTCTACCCCAACCCTACTTATCGCTAATTCCGCTCCTTTGTGATCCTTCTCCGATTGCACTCTCAACCACGAGCCGTTTCCGTTTAACTGACCTCAGTCATTGGTATTTGCAAGCGCTGGCGGGGCTTAATCTTTCCTATTGTTATTTGTTTATTCAGCGTAAGAGCGAGAAACTTTTCATCTGGAACAGCAGTTTTAACCACCTGTTTGAAATTCAATTGTATGTTTCTTATAACAAGACCTTTCCATGAGGTACCGAAATTTTTGACCTCCTGACCTTGACCTTGAAGTTTGACCTACTTTTCAAAAACTTTAACCTTACCTATAATTTTTGAATGATAAGCCACTAGGGTTTTGATATTTCACAAGTATGTTTCTTTTACAAAGACCTTTTCCATTGGGTAAAAAATTTTTTGAACCTCCTGACCTTAGACCTTGAAGTTTGACCTACTTATCAAAAACTTTTAACCTTAAGCCAAACTTTTGAATGATAAGTCTAGGGCTTTGGATATTCAACAAGTATGTATCTTATGACAAGACCTTTTCTGGTGGGTACAAAACTTTTTGACCCTCCTGACGCTTGGATTTTGAACTTAGACCTATTTTCAAAACTTTAACATTAGCCATAACTTTTGTAATGGCAAGAGTTAGGGGCATATCATATTTCACATTGTTTGTATTCCTTATGACTAGTCTTTTATCTGGTACCAAATATTTGACCTTGACCTTGAATATTTGACACTACAATTATAAAAAACTTAACATTGGCCATAACTTTTGATGGTAAGGGATAAACCTTTCATATTTCACATGCATAATCCCTTATTACAAGCTCCTTCCACTGGCATGTGGAATACGGGGGCATTCGTGTTTCACAAACACATCTTGTTTAATAATGCTCTTGAGACTAAAAAAACAATATTTAGCATTCAGATTAATTAGTGCTGTTTTGTGATCCAGTTAGACTATTACAAGTTTTAGCTTTGTGTAATGCCCATATGTACCTTGGGTTTTAAGTACTCCAAACATGAAATTATAGTTTCTTTGATAAAAGTCAAAATTTTAGGGGAAGAAAATTAATTTCCTGTTTATATCTGAAGTCAATGGAACTATCATCTTCGCTAGCCAAGGGTGACGATACACGGTGTTTCTCTTTCACCCTTGGCAGATAAAGCCACCAAAATGAGAACATTAATGAAGCCATCTGATTGGTTGCGTCACTACATGAAAAATATGAAGTGTTGCAGTTCATTCCACCATGAAATTTATTCTGAAAGAAACACTGTATTTCCAGGTAAAGAGTTGCTGATGTTACAAGCGCTCAAGAGGGGCTGTCGGATCAACCGAGAACACCCGCAGCTACACGTCTGCTTGATACGCTTCCTTTTAACAAGTAAGACTTTGTTAACTTGTTTGGTCCCCGACTGGCAAAGATGAAGGGGAATGCTAGTTTGCACTCCATCTATATATTACAACTTCGTAATCCAGACTTTTTATGCCCTGCTGTGAAATGGCTGGGGCACGTAGTGTTACTCTTTTCTGTTGTGCCGTCTCCATTCAATTTCTGTTCATTAGGGCTTAACCTACATGTGGGAGCCCTATAGTGGTCAACCTGTGTGTTGAGTTATCTAGATCTCGTCAGCTAGGGATCAACAAGTTTAAGGTTAAGTTTGAAGTTACGTTTTGTTTACCTATCATTCAAATAGTTATGGAAATTACAGCAAAATTGTAGAGATTTTACAATTTGGCAGATTTTTTTTTTCTTTCCCTGCAGCTAATGAATTTAGAATTTACACATGAACTTAAATAGCAACGGCTTTATACAAATCAAGTTAGATTTTTGGTTTGTTGACCTATTTTTGAAAGAGTTATGGACCATTAACCTTGCAAATGATGCTACAAAGTAGACCCATTTGCAATCATCACATTGAATCTACTATCTCTGCCACAGATGCACATATTCAACTAAAATTTTGTATATGATTACATCATGAGAATATCAAGATCAGCTTCTTATTTGGTTCTGGTGGATAAAATTTTGACAGAGTTGTGCCCCTTGGACTTTGAAACTCCCAAACAATTCAGTTTCTGCTCATTAATGGATATTTATATCGCGAATATGTAGGTCAATTTTCTACTCATTCCAGTCAAGTCAGATAATTTAGGAACAAGTGCTCCTTGAAGTTAGACAGTTTTTGAAATAATTCAGTTTCCATATTTATTCTCATAAGTCATACATGGACAATTGAAATTGTTATACTGTGCTGTATTATCTTTCAGTTTTTGTCTTACAAGGACTGCAAGAGTTATCTGACTTGCATCAGAAAGTGTGCCTGAAAAATGCTATACATTTCAGCAAAACAACGTTTAGACATTGTTGCCAGTAGGGGCTTTTAGGTTGTTTGACACTGTCATCTGGCTTTCAGCATGCTTTTATTTAGGAATCTGAAATATGAAAGTTGTGTTGGACTCAGTTCAGCAAAATTTATTTAACTATTTTATTGGATAACTAAGTCAGATTTCCTCTTTGTTTGCTTTTGTCATCCCCCTCCCCTATGTTTCATTATCTTAAAAATCACTTAATATACACTAGCACATAGATCAATGATGGCATTGTAGATGATGTTTAATATTAGGTTTCTCATATATTTATATATATTGTAATGAATGAAACAGTTGATGTAATTAATGAAACTGTTGATTTGAACTTTAAAACTTTCATGTAATGGACCCATTTTGCTTTATTTCAGTAAGAAAAAAGGGAGATGTGCCAGAAGCTGTTCAAAGGGTTTTAAAACAAGAAATGGATAAGCTTTATAATGGCAAAGATGCCAAGACTCTAAACAACGATTTCTTGGAGCGCAATAACAACTCAGTACTGCATAGATTAGCAGGTTCGTATTCAAACCAAATGTTTTAACTCGTAGGACGTTATCTATGTAAAACTTGTAGTTTGTATGTAAAGGTAACTGTGTCGGTTTTCCGTGGTATTAATTAACTTGTTATCAATATATTCTATCCAGGTGCAAGGATGATGTACGAGTTGGATCCCACACCAGAAGTTCAGAAAAAGAGTTTTGAAATCGCCACAAGTCTTTCAGATTCTTACACAGGGGTCACCAGATTGGTATGTCCCAGTTCCTTATCAAAATGATGTACAAAAGTTCAGGCGACACACGTCTAGATAGTTTTACTCCTAAATTACATTCAAATACAAGTCATTGAGAATGTCTAGGATGCTTAGAAATTAAGATTGCTACTCATTTTGCAGAACTGTATCGAGGTGCTGGAGGCCATTTGTCGCGGAGATTTCGGATCCTGTGAATCCGCAGCGAAGGACTACCAGTCCAAGTGTCACAGACTCTTTCCTTAATGTCCCCTCCTCATCATCCCGGCAAATAATTCACCCTGATCAGATCCTCCCAAACGGTTCATAGCAGACTGTGTCACTAGCTGTCTCACTGAACAAGCGGGCTGTCGTGTGATAAAGGACAGGGTTCAAATCTGTCCGTGACAGCACTGTTTATAGGAAGATGTCCTTCATAAAACCTGGCATGGACAGACTATGGAGGTGTATTTCCTCATCTATACAGCTGTGTGTGTTAACACTGTAATAATTTCTCTCTTCTTTTTTTTTTTCTTTTTTTTTTATGTTTCAGGAAACATGTATAATTAACAATGATGAGTATTTTTCTTGTTTTTATACACAACACTGGAAAAGACAAGTAATTTTGTATTTTTATGCCCCAGAATTGCAGATATAGCAGAAATGGATCTCTATACAAGTCAGTTTGATTGCAAGAAAGCTCATACCAATTAAGCAATATTTGATCCAATCCTTAGAAATATTAATAACGATTAAAAGGTCAGCTGTGGCGTCAGTTGTGACATTTGTTAGTGAAAAACACAGATCATCTAATGATGCATTTACTGTAAATGTCATTTGATATAACTGCTATATGATAACATGTTATGTAGGAGTACTTGAGCTTGTGTAAGTGTTGTTCTCAATTCTCATGTGTGCATAACAGTCGTCGATTGTTATAGTACTGTTAACATGTTCCATGGAAAGATGCCAAGAATTTTCACTAATTCACAGAAATCCAAAGCTACATTTGTGTAAGTCATTATACTGGTATCAGAGATATGTATAGATGATATGCAGTATTATTCTGACAGCATTTGCCCCAATAAGCTGTTCCAACACGATTTTGAAAGCTGTTCTTGTATCTTGAAGTTTATTCTTCACATTCCATTCTAAATGAAATGTGGCGTAACCTCGCATACTGTAAGAGCAACAGTTGAACAAATAACCAGTGCTTGACGTTTTGTGTCTGTTTCTGTACACAAAATTTTGATATGTGTGTGGATTACTTTCAGTATTTAAATACAGCTCACTTCAAGTTAGCTTTTCTGATCAACTTTGTCTAATGCTTGTACATATTAAAGGTATTCTTCCCTTCCAAAATAAAAGGAGACCATTTTTACCTAAACTTGACACAAAGCATCCTTAGGTCAAAGGGACTGATGAAAGATGAATTTAAAAAAAAAAAATTAAAATCTAAGTATAGATTTGGTAGGATGAAATGATGTGTGTATTAATGAAAATGGTCTGTAAACCAGTTTGTCTAGTTATTGAATGTGGGTACAAAGTTAATTTTAAATCAGATTTAAACCACTGGTACAACAAAGGTCAAAAGTTTTGGACAAAATTAATTTGTCAATATGCAATCCCCCTCGTGTAGTAGATCTGAACCTGTTTAAAATTTTCACTTTCTCGTTTGTTGGGGATTTAAAGGGGGTTGGGGGGTTTACAGAAAATGAGCAAAATGACCAACAGTCCAATCTATGACCTTGTGTACGGACCTTTATCTCGGGAGCAAGGTAAACTAGGTGAGCGCTGTGAGTCATGTGACCCCCTTCTTTGTTAGTGTGTCTATACTGCTTCCAAGTATTGTAGTTATGAGATTTGTATGGCCTCCGTACACGGATCTATTAAGTGCACCTAGTCATATTACACCAGAGGATGTATATCATCTACAAATGCATTTTAGTGGGGAAAAGTTTCATCATTTGATCGACAGAATAAAGTGGTCCCTTCTCTTTCGATGCAAGTAGCTAAAATTGAAAATGCTCACCCACCGAATTTCTGTCATGGTTATTAATGTCAAACTGCATTTCTTATGGTTTTGTCATTTTAGTATATCTTTTTTTAAAGTAATTTTTCTTGTTTTTTCATTGGATATTTTTGATATTACAAATTATTACATGGTATTTATTATACTAATACGGATGACAATGAATTGCATGTGTTTAAATTTTGTTCTCTGCATTTACAAATTATTTCTTTAAGTATCCAGAAAAAGTACATGCATCCCTGTCAAACCAGTCCTGCTTAAATAGTTGGAATTATGTACAAGCTTTAATGTTGCGGAAATATCAAGTGACTGATGACCTTGATTTTTAGGACGTGTGTGTAAAGTTGTGTTCCCTGTTCTGGAATTTTAATGGTGTTGACTAGTGTGACGTAGCATGTTAACTGAGTATTTTATGTGCATCATGGAAGGGAGCATGATTTGATGAATGGGTGGGCAAGGGAATGTGATGTCATTTAAAAATTTCCACATGAAATAAACTTAAATCTCAATCTATGCTTTGTTTGTATTGATTAAAGTCTGATGGTCAAGGGACAAAAAGAAAATTTTGCTTAGCAAATTTAGAAAGGAAGCTTGATAAATGAAATCGGCAATTGCATGGGGACTGGGAATCCGAATAGCAAAGATTTGACGATTTCTTTAAAGATAACATATTCTCATACATTTATGACTGTTGTGCAGGTTGGGTAAAGAGTTGTCATATACAACTCGCAGGTCAGGAGGTCAACAATTCTGGCACCATTATAAAGGGCTTGTCATATGGAATACACATGTAAAATATGAAAGCAACTATCATGTTATGGCCAATGTTAAAAGTGTTTGAAAAGTATGTCAAAGGTAAAAAAAATTTGGCACCAGTGGGAAGGGCTTGTCATTCCTATTAAATTTTGAAGTTTTTTAAAAAGTAGGTCCAAGTTTAGGAGGTAAAACATCCAGGCACCAATGTAATACACATGTGAAATATGAAATCCCTACCACTTTTGGCAATTGTTAAAGGTTTTGAAAAGTAGGTCAAGGCCAGGAAGNCCCTACCACTTTTGGCAATTGTTATAGGTTTTGAAAAGTAGGTCAAGGCCAGGAAGTCTAAAAGTTTGGTACTATTTGAAAGTGCTTATAAGGAATAAACATGTGGAATATGAAACTTATGATTTGAATATTTTTTTTAGATTTAACATTTAGATAGTAAATTAAGGTCAAGGTAAAAAATTCTAATGTAATGTAGTCATCTTTCTATATTTTAAGTTGCTTTGGATAAGGAATAAATTGGCAGAAAATTGACAAAAACAATGTCTTCCCATTGAAGAGATGTAATTAATCCACACGAAAACTAATTGAGCCAATTCCTAACTAACAACTAAGTATGAAATATACACTGGGACACGCTCTCCTGGATGTACCATATATTGGGCCAATTTAGTACTTGATGAATTATCACTTCTACTAGCATATGACGCAGTAATTAACAAGTCTTGAAGGTTCATTTGATAAACAACTATCTGCAGAACAATATTATACTTTAGTTGTTATTTAATGAAGAGGAATTCTGATGCTTAATTCTGAATGGTGATCCAGACAATGCCTCCCGGTGTGTACTCTAAGTGATGTCGCCTCCATATTAACTTTAGGAGATTTTTTTGACTAAACACAAATTTACCGACTTCTTTTTACAAACAGAAAATTAGTACAAAAAGAAATGTATGTACAGTTGAACTTCATTATTTTAAACTCTATGAGACCTAGCTAGAAAAAACTTCAACATACCCATGGATTCAAGATATCGAGGGTAAAAATATGTAGAAAATAGGTGGCTGGGACTTCCGCATCACTTAGACATATCCATGGTATTCGAAATATCAGTGTTGGAGATAAAGTTTAACTGTATATACCCCTTTCAGATGTTTTTACTACTACAGTCCAAGGAAAGGTGCCCAGGGCATTTAGGGCATGTTTGTCAAGGTGAGGGGTTGAAGGTGAAATATTCCCTTCTTCTTTGAACAAGCATTCCTTAATGTACATCATTGCACTTAGTGATCTTTTGAACTGAGAATTACCAGGTCTCTTAATACCAGTGACCAACCCATACATGAAATATCATCACTGTCATAACGAGGCTTCTCAAGATATTGTTATGCATTGCACCTGCTCATTTTTGATCTCATGACTTGAAACTCATTAGGGGTCATGCATATTCTAGTCAACCAACCAACATACAAAATATAACAGCTGAGCAAAAGGTTCTCATGATTGCTTATAAATTCACTGCATTGCACTCGCTGACCTTTGGACCTGAAATTCATCAAGAGCCATCTACTGCTCACAACCAGCACATATGTGTATATGAAATATAACATGTGACTCAAATGCTTGCAAAAGGTCCTCTAGATATTGGGAGGAGAGTACTGATATGTCGGATTGTGATGGTGAGTACACATTAATCTATTTCAATGCTGGTGTAAAAAAAACTAGAACTGTCCTATCGGGACTAATACCCCCCGCGGGGCACACTACATAATGAACACAACAGATTTTCTCAGATTAACATCTCATCAATGGGTAATCTAATATATAATTCTTTAGGAGGAGTTGTGGANTTGTCCCATTATTTTTTATTTTTAGATCTGCAGCCTCTTCAGATTTGGTGGGTAGGAATCATGAACATCAATTTTTTCTTCCACACCATTTTATTGTAAAAAAATTTCATAAATAAGTTGTGTTTTTTTCTTCACACACGAATAAGAAAATAATATATCAGTACATATATTTCAGCCAGAAATCAAACACTAGCCGTTATGTGGAATGACTACACGTATAAAATACAAGATCTGATTATAACCTGCCTATTATACAGTCTGCCAAATGAAGCACTAGCTCTATTAAAGTAAGTTATCTTTATAATACACGTAACTTGGACACAAAACATGACAAGAACAAGAGAGATGCCAGTGTGGCATTATACTCCCATAGATTTTGAAGAAGGAAAACATAAGATACAGCCAGTCCACTGATGGATAGACAAACAAGGTACATGTAATTCCAGTTTACCCCCTTTAAACTTTGTTTGCTGGGGGTGGGGGATAATATTATAAGTCTGTAAATTTGATTTGGGAGACTTCTTAAATCTTTACATCCAAATATATAACTGTACACCTTAACCGGGTTTCCAAAAACGTGTGCATCTTGCTCACAAATGAGATTCTATAGCTGACAGACTCGTAAAAGAGAATGCAGACTGGCTTCTTAAAAATGTGTGTTCCAAATTCAGATAGGTGGTGATGAATTCTGGAAAATCGAGTTTGGTCACAATTTCCTGAAATATTTGAGCAGAGTTGAGTAGCCTCCGTCTGTCGTTTTCTGTCACAAACTGAGAATTCTCTGTGGACCAGTAGCTCTCCTGCACCATCTCCTTGATTAGACCTTTAACCATTGCCATGGTTACTTGTTTGCCAACATCCTCTAGTACAGCTTGGAATCTGATCCACTGCCAAATCTAAAGATTACACGCAGATGTAAGTACAAAGGCCACATAAACATATAAAATGTATGCTACGTACATTTAGTTGTTTTTTTTTTATTTTGCCACATTAAGGTGGCTTACTCCACATTGTTTTTCATATTAGCATAAAATTATTTAATCATAAAAGATATGATGAATATAAGAACATTATGTCAAAAAGGCAAAAATTTCCATTATGCTATTCTAGAGAGAACCCCCCCCCCCCCCCCCCAAAAATAACACCCCCATGAATTGTTGCAAAAATTTTAGCAATCAATAACGCAAAGAACCCAAGCAGACTTGAACTCCAGATCTGCAGGTCAGTACCCTGATGCCTTATCCACTGAACTACACAGACATACAGGCAAATTGATTGATACATCGTCATCTTGTGTCATAAAATGTATACCAGCAAGTCTTGAGCTACCTTAATAATCCTCTTCCAAATAAGATAATAAAACTCCATTCTGTAGGTGTGCTTTTGTCAGTTATATGCGGACTTTTCTATAAAGTTGTTTGTACTTGTAATGTGGTACTTGAGAGACATTTGATACTTGTTGTAAGAAAGCAGGACTTTGAAACAAGGTCTTTTGACAGAGATCAAAGTCACTGATCAGATCCAATAGGACAACTCTAGGTTGTGTCTACTTCACTTAGCAGTAATATTTTCTTTCCAGGACGACACATTCTTTTCCTACCTGTAGCCTGGATATTTCCCACCTGTGACCTGGATATTTCCTATGACCTGGATATTTCCTACCTATGTATGACCTGGATATTTCCCTACCTACCTATGACCTGGATATTTCTACCTACCTTGACCTGGATACTTTCCTACCTGTGACCTGGATATTTCCTACCTACCTATGACCTGGAGAGAGGGGGGTATTTTATTTCCTACCTACCTATGACCTGGATATTTCCACCTGTGACCTGGATATTTCCTACCTAGACCTGGATATTTCCTCACTGTGACCTGGATATTTCTACTATGCTGGATATTTTCCTACCTGTAGCCTGGATATTCCTACCTGTGACCTGGATATTTCCTATGACCTGGATATTTCCTCCTACCTATGACCTGGATATTTCCTACTACCTATGACCTGGATATTTCCTTACCTGTAGCCTGGATATTCCTACCTGTGACCTGGATATTTCCTATGACCTGGATATTTCCTACCTACTACTGTGACCTGGATATTTCCTATGACCTGAATATTTCCTACCTACCTGTGACCTGGATATTTCCTACCTGTGACCTGGATATTTCCTAATGCCTGATATTTCATACCTACCTATGACCTGGATATTTCATACCTGTGACCTGGATATTTCCTATGACCTGGATATTTCCTACCTACCTATGACCTGGATATTCCTACTACCTATGACCTGATATTTCCTACCTACTGTGACCTGGATATTTCCTACCTACCTGTGACCTGGATATTTCATACCTTACTTTGACTGGATATTCTATGACCTGGATATTCATACCTACCTATGACCTGGATTATTTCCTATGACCTGGATATTTTCTACCTACTCATGACCTGGATATTTCTACCTACCTACTTGACCGGATATTTCATACCTATCCTAATGACCTGGATATTACATACCTGTGACCTGGATATTTCCTACCTATCACCTGGATATTTCTTACCTGTGATCTGGATATTTCTGCTGTCGCTGAGTCCTCTACTGCTCCTTTGAAATAGTAATGACCAACACCTGTAAATCAGAAATGTTTGCAAGAACGTAGACACTGACAAAATCAGCAAGGGCCATGCTGAGGCAAATGTTTTATGTACACATCTGCATAATGGTGATAAAAAAGTTTGCAAAAGTTAAGTAAAATTTATAGATTTTGAGTTATAGTGTTCACAAAAATATGATTTGCAAAATCTGAATTTTCATCGAACAAAGAAGTTTTCACCAAAATATTGACCCCTATATAACCAAATTGCAATATGCACATCTGTATATGGTGAGAAACAAGTATGCAAAAATTCAGCTGTGTACAATGTATATGTTTTGAGTTTTAGTGTTCACAAAGTATGATTCTCAAAATCTGCGAATTTTCATGGAAAAAGGAAGTCTTTTCCCGAAATATTGACCTTTATAGGACAAAATATCAATATGCACATCTGCAGATGGTGAGAAACAAGTGTGCAAAATTTCATCGATGTACAATGTATAGGTTTTGAGTTTTGGTGTTAACAAAAATTGTTGACGGATGGACGGACAGACAAAGTGAAAACTATAGGGCGCCGCATCTCTCGATGTGGGGCCCTAATAAAAACCATATATTTCTTAGTTGACAAGCTTGAATTAAACTTAAAATCAATGCTATTATTCAACAAGAGGCCCTTTGACCCAAATGGTTACCCAATTATCACAACAACAAGATGTGTTTGTGAAACACAGATGCCCCTGGATTCTACATGCCAGTGAGAGGGGCTTGCCAAAAAGATTATGCATGTGAAATATGAAAAATCTATCACTTACAATTTTAAAGTTATGACATTGTTTAAGTTTTTTATAAAGTAGGTCAAGCTTCCAGGTCAGGAGGTGAAATATTTTGGTACCAGTCGAAAGGGCTTGTCATAAGGAACACACATGTGAAATATGAAAGTCACAACACTTGCCATTCAAGAGATATGGCCAATGAAAGTTTTCGAAAAGTAGGTCAAACGTCAAGGTCAGGAGGTCAAAAATGTTGGTACCAGTCGAAAGGGCTTGTCATAAGGAACACACATGTGAAATATGAAAGTCACAACACTTGCCATTCAAGAGATATGGCCAATGAAAGTTTTCGAAAAGTAGGTCAAACGTCAAGGTCAGGAGGTCAAAAATGTTGGTACCAGTCGAAAGGGCTTGTCATAAGGAACACACATGTGAAATATGAAAGTCACAACACTTGCCATTCAAGAGATATGGCCAATGAAAGTTTTCGAAAAGTAGGTCAAACGTCAAGGTCAGGAGGTCAAAAATGTTGGTACCAGTCGAAAGGGCTTGTCATAAGGAACACACGTGTAATATGAAAGTCCCATCACTTGCCATTCAAAAGTTATGGCCAATGTTAAAGTTTTTGCAGACAAACAGACAAATGGACAAACAGACAGACAGACGGACAGACCAAAAACTATATGCCCCAAAATCGAAGATTCCGGGGGCATAAAAAACTTGTATTAGAAAAGTTGCACATTGATACAATGGGTGCATTTTTCAAACTTGGATAGCTGGTGTTTCTTTTTAATGTTTTTTCATCAGGAAATTATGCCTATTACACGTTTTAATCTTGGTATCTGTACTATCAGTAACCTTCATCTTGGCCAAACAACCACAATTCAAGGTCACACCAAACCATTTGGTTGTAAACAACATTTTTCAGCCAGATATCATATTTTCAAATGTCTATCCATTGCAGAGTTACAATCTAATGGGGCAAGATCAAAAGACACATGTCAGCTAAAAATCTTCACTGATATGATTTGGGGGAGGGGGTGAAAACTCCCATAAGTCTCAGTCATCCAACATCGATTTTATAATTTTGGTTTGAGTTAACATTTGAAATGCTCCTGTTCTTTGTCAGTAAACATATTTTGTCGCAGGAACAGCTATCACATTAATGTAAGTATTACAATATATCTCTGCAAAAATCTCCCCAAAATTTAGCTCTGAATGTAAGATGGATGGACAGAGTACAAACCTAAAGTCCCCAACTGGCAAAGCCAACAGAGAACTAAAAACAGATTGCAGTAGGCCACCTGAGATGACTCAGATAACCTTAAAACAAGATGTGTTTGTGAAACAATAATGCCCCCATATTCCACATGCCAGTGGAAGGGGCTTGTCATAAGGATAATGCATGTGAAATATGAAAGGTCTATCCCTTACCATTCAAAAGTTATGGCAAATGCTAAAGTTTTTATAATGTAGGTCAAAGTTCAAGGTCAGGGTCAATGGTTCAAACATTTGGTACCAGATTTAAAAGGGTTACACATGTGAAATATGAAAGCCCTATCTCTTGCCATTTCAAAAGTTTATAGCAATGTTAGGGTTTTTGAAATTTAGGTAAAGTTTCAAGATAAGGTCAGGAGGTCAAAATTTTGTACCACGGAAAGGTCTTGTCATAAGGAACAGATTGAAATATCAAAAAGGCCCATCAGTAACTACCATTCAAAAGTTATTAGCCATAAGGTTAAAGAGTTTTCAGACAGGAAATGAAAAGACAGGACAAAAAACAATATGCCCCTGAATCTTCGATAGCGGAGAACTGAAACAAGAGGCCCACAGGGCTTAACGGTCACACTGATGTTTCATATCCATTATGGGAGTCTCATATTTGCTATTTTTAAGTCTCCTTAAGGCTGTGTTCATCAGTGTTTATCATCTTTCAAAATTTATGCAATGATCCTATTCAATATACACCAAGATAATTATCATTTTCAATCACAAATGGTGTTGTTAACATCAAACATTTTAAGAAATACCTCTGATCTTGCAACTTGAATGCCCAGTGGCTTGACTTTTGCCAAATTCAATAGAGATCATCTGTCGACCATGGGTAGTTGTATACATGTATGATATTGATGATTCTTC